>OMOU01010102.1:3197-22243 GCA_900312585.1 Malacocephalus occidentalis
TCCTCTGTGCCCAGGATGATCTGCACCCGCTGGGAGGGCGTGTCTGCAGGGTGGGGAGGTGGTAGGCAGGGGGGAGGGGTTGTTGGTGGATGGGGTGATGCAGGGAGAGACCACATTACACTTGTGTCAAGGAGGAGACATTGAACACATGATTTACCTTTAATGGGATGCCCGTTTTGATAGCTGTTGAGTCAGCAGCTACATAGACACAGGCAAACTCACACACACACGCATTTGTGTGTACACACCATGTGCTAAGTTGTGCTGACGCTAATTAGTTGTGTGTGGATGTGTCTGGTTGAGTTACATCATGTTCTACAAACTACGGTCCTGTCGGCGGTTCAGGCAAATGCAAAAAGGAAGAAGAAGAATTGACAGCGAGTGTTGATGACGTTTCTATCAGGCGGCTGGCATGAAATGGGAAGAATACAAACATCTGTGGATGGAGAAGAAGGGTCCGTTACACAAAGACGCCCATGACAGTGTTTGCTAACTCTAAGACAATGACGAGGCTCTGGAATGTTTGTCAGTACCAACGGCGAAATCGCCAGGCGGTAGGTAAACCCGACAGAAAACACTGTGGATTTCCACTGTGTCCTTTTTTGGTCATGTCCTGTCTCCTGCTTGCTCTAAACCTCCTGCTGTTTGCTACGTGTGTGTAAGGGACAATATGACGGAGAATCATACGAGAAAGCGGCTATGTGTCACTTTGTAGCCCCGGCGCCGGTGTGTGTACCGTGGGTGGCTGTATTGGTCTCGGACACTTCGCTGGGTTGCAAGGCGATGCTTTCCGCCCGCCGGTCCCTCTTGCGGTGGCGGGAGCTGTGTGGCTTGTGGTGCCGGTGGCCCTGCCTCGGCATGCGGACCCCCACGAACAGAGTCCTGTGGCCTGGGAGAGGAAGAAAAAAAAAACACACACACATCGGTGTGTCACGGAAATTGCGCTATTAAGTTGCTCCCTTCACAACGCGTCACGAGGCCTTCTGAGACATTAGAGGACCTCCTGCAGCCAATGTACCTGCCGGATTCATTATTTACATCCGCTTCGTCTATTCATCCCATCACAAAGCATTGAGGCCAAATGACGTATGTAGAACGCGTGTCCTTTAAGGCAACTTAAAAGTACCGGGACATGAAAGCTCCATCCCTTTATGTGGTGTCATTAATAAACCATGGGCATCCTGAAACGGGCTCCTGAGTGAACACGCAGAGCAGCTTCTCCCGGATGGGCGGTCATAAGCAGGGCCCCCTGGTGGTCCCGGTGTTACCAATGCTGATACCCACCTTCCAGCTCCTCCTTCTCATAGTGGATGTTGAGCACCGAGCTGGTCCCGCCCTGGTCCACCACCACCTCCTCATCTGGCCTCTGCACGCATGCACACAGTGACAAGCACATGCATACACACAGATACACACACACACACACACACACACAGGAGGTTTAAATCAGTAAGGACTTCATGAGAAAGCAGTATTTGAAGCAGACATAGAGGCAGCTAGCAGAGAGCGATGGCAGCAGTCTATTCCCACGAGTGTGGCAGGGAGTGCTGAAAGGTCATTACATCGTGTCTGGAGGTGTCCTCCCGTAGAGAGGCTAGCGATTCGACACCGGGGCCTCACTACTCTGCCCTCGCCACCTCATCGCAGAGGAGCAGCACACGTTCCAGACAGGACTGGTCTCAGGGTGTCCCGGACAGACACACAGACACAGACAGACCTTCTATGGATATTACCCACACACACTAGGGACATACTTGTCCGGCGGCCAAATGGCTAGCGAATGTTCACATTTTATCAGGCACTCAATAGATAACCGTGGGGTTTTTTTGTCTGGTGAGTGAAGCAAATCTACCAGCCACTTGCATATTTAACCCGCATTGGGCTGGTGGCTGCTGCTGCTAATTTTGAGACCTGTACACAGATACACATGCACACATACACGCACATGTACACACACACACACACACACATACATCACATCTAATCACACATCTAATCAAATTATCAGGATGACACATCCAGAAGGGACCCGCTGCTGGCAGGGTGCCACACAACACTGCCAACATAAAACCAATGAAACATAATGGTTACAATGGTTTCCAGTAGGGGGCACTGTGAATGGACTGTAGACTGTAATGTCTTCTACCCTGTTTGCATCATTTGACAGCAGACAACACACTATATTCTTCTAACGTTAGACTCACTTATTACTTATTACATATTAACATAATAATTATTATTATTATTGTTATTATAATAATACTACATCATATACTACAATCTGAGGCTTCATAACATCAACATCTTGTTAATTGGCTACATAGGCCTATGCTAAACTGATCACATATATCCTATATCATTACCATCACATATGTTACATTGTTCTCATGAAATGTGTTCAGAAGATATTTAAGAAGTATATTTATATATACTAACATAAAACCGTAATGACAAGGACACACATGAATTTGAAGTGGCAAAGTGGCAAACAGGAAATAAGTGGATGAGTGGATTCTAAAGTCCGATGCTGTTTATGAAGCCCCACGTTACAAGCTGCTTGCGTGCTCAACATGTGACAGTAAAGTTTCCATCCAGGCACTCCAGGGTCACTGGTCAGGTTCTCTGTGGGCGCTACAGTGGGTGTCATTAGAGCACTTCATCACTGCTGCTAGGCTACATTTGGTGTTGTTTCTACATACAGTACTATATTATTATATATTGCTTCTGCCTCAACGTGGATTATATAAGATGTGAGAAATGTGCATCCCGTGTATCAGTAACCTTTCGACAAGTCCCTCCTCACACACACACACACACACACACAAAATCCATGTGTTCATGTGAATACAATCACGTCAGTGTGTGTGGTAACTGATTGGCTGGGTAACTGATATGATGGCTACAGTTGCAGCCATTATTACCAATAGGAATCGATCAATAAACCAACACAAATTGCAGCACTATCCAGTAACTAACTAACAAACCATTCTGAATCATTCCGAATAAAATATTCAAATATTCCTGTCGGTGTGTGTGTGCATGTACAGTATGTGTGCATATGTGGTGTGTGTGTGTGTGCACGCACATGTGAGCACGCTCGCACCTGTGTGCACATGTATGAGAGTGTGGATGTGTAATTCAGTGATTCCCCCACTGCTAGTGCCAGGCTGCCACCAGAGCTCCAATCTCTGTTGTGCAGCCTTTCACCATAATTGTTGTGTTCGATATCCCGCTGGCAACCGATGCCAGAACCCACCGTGTCTCTGTGACAGCTAAAATAACAAGGGGCAAAAAATGTTTTTTATCTCCCTCCCCTGAAGCACCTCCGAGAAGAACCGCATCATTGGAATAATCACTTAATCTATCGTGTTAGACTGTGGGGCCTGGACGTAGGCCTAGACATGTAGGCCTAGACAAACTCGTTCTTTCCATTTCACTGATCATGAGTTCTTCATGAAAGAAAAACTTTTTTTTTTAATGTAAATGAACACACAGGCAGAGTGATTCAATGAAGAGTCAAAACACTAAAGGATTTCCTGCTGTGGCTGATCAACTCTGTGCACAATCCATTGATTTTACAGAAGGAAAAAGCACTCAGGAATCAATCAGGTTTCCGCCTGCAGTTATGAACTGTGATCAAAGCCGACAGCGCCTTTGTTTCATTTCTATGAGTGTGTGTATGCGTGCATGTCGAACTATGGAAAAACATTAGTGTGTTGCTGACCTATATACATCACAGAATACAGTCCATACATATTGCTACAAGTGCAGACATTACAGACACTGTATACACACTGCTCATGATATGTTGCTATTATGACAGCCCACATGATGCCAGTAACTGCTTACTGCACTGAGAACACCCTTCTGATCACAACAATAGACCGACCTCCCTCCCTGTGGTGAATTCACAGCTCTGGGTGCCATGGAGTTGCCAACACAGAACCTGCCTCCCAGTGCGGCAAACGGTAAGAATAAAGCAGACAGGGTGTCAACATCCACGGGGGGTGACTCCGCCCACTCTCCATTCGCTTGGAATCTGTTGAGAACATTTGAGGAGAGATGGTCTCTTGCCATGGGCTGCAGTGTTGCATCTTATGATGCACACTTATTGGGCTACGGGTTAGATGGGAAATATTATCGAATTGCAATATGGCCCAGCGCAGTATCCAAACCACATGAGCTGGATTTTAGGTTACGGGTACAATTTGTATAAATGAATGAAATTGGAAACTGCAAATAGCAATAGACAAATGTAAAAATGTGCATTTCCACTAATAGTGAGTCATATCGTAATCGCATTTTTTTTTTCCATATCGTTAACAGCCTTAACATCCTGTACGGTGCTGTGTTGAAGAGCCCTCCAGGTCTGGGTAGCTCTGGGCTCCACACCCGTCACACAGAAGCATAACTTAATCCTCCTGGGATCTCTTTATCTTTCCATGACTGGCCACTTTTCTATCTCAGGGCAGTCTTCTATTACGCACTTTTGAGGTGTTGCGTTACCTAGTTATTGTGTCGCTCTGCAGCAACACTCACGCACATAATAATGTGTGTGAAAGCTAAGATGGCCAACGTGTGCACCATGCCACTATTATGCAGAGTAGCACTATTTACTATTTAGTCAGTTAGATGATTTTATCCACAGCAAATGGAGGATCAGATTAGAGTTACCCAGGACTGAGAATCTAGGTGTTTATTAACAGTAACAGTATTACAGTAAATCCCCAAAATCAAATCCAAATACTACAATCGTTCAGGTACAAGTGAGATGCATACATATACTTCAAGAGCATGGAAAAACACATTATTGATTTGTCTCCTACAGTTTTTCATCTTCTTGCCAAACATATGACATAACCACGCGTGCACGCGCGCACACACACACACACACACACACACACACACACACACACACAGACCCACTTTGGCTGTTATCAGTCAGTGCAGCTGTGAATGGAGAACGGAGCGCAGCATGCAGTGTGTGGGTTTGGGCTCAGGCTGCAGGCTGTATAGTCACCTCCATTAGAGCCGGAGCTTTACTTACTCCATAATGAGAGAAAACAGCAGAGAGAGAGAGAAAATGAAGGAGAGAGAGAAAGAGAGAGAGAGAGAGAGAACGATAGAGTGAGAGAGAGACAGAGAGAGGAGGAGAGAAAGGAAAGGAGAGAGGGAGAGATATATGGGGGGAGAGATAGAGATAGACGGATAGAGAGAGGAAGCAAGAGAGAGGAGGGAGAGAAAAAAGAGCGATGGGGGGGCACATAGAGACACAAAAAATTGGAGGAATAGAGAGAGAAAAGAAGAGACAAAAATATAGCAAGGCAGAGACTGGCAGGAAAGAATACAGAGAGAGAGAAAGAGAGAGAGAGCGGAGGTACATAATGACTAAAAGCTTTTTGACAAAGGATGGGAGACCATCAGATATCATCAATTTGTTTGAATCCGTCGAGTGCGTAGAGTCTCATGTTCCCTATTTAATTCAATAATAGCCTCACTGCACCATGTTGGAGGACATGGAGGATGGGACGAGACTGAGAGAATACACTTTCAGACCATAGGAGGTTTGTTTTAGGGTAATATTTGGCCCATTAGCTATATTCAGGAATATATCCACAGCTCAGTCCTATCAAGGCAACGCTCTTCTTAACAGATTGTATAAATATAGGAAAATGAATCTGTGACACGGTCCAGCAGCTTTGCTCACTGACTCGCATGGCATTGTGACCAGCCAAGTCATGCAGGTAGGCCAGTGTGTTCCTTTAGAGCAGTGGATCTCAACTGGTCTAGCCTCCGATATGTGTCATTAGCCATTAGTCTAATTCATGACCCAAAAATAATTAAAATGTATTTACCAAAAATGCAGTAATCGACCAATGCCTTCATGTACCGTTAAAAGACTTTGAGAGAATAAAAAGCTGCAACAATTGGGGCTGAACTCAATGAAATAGTAAGACATTAAAACATGAATTAACATTGAAACATCTGTTAATTTGCGCGTTTGGCATATGCTCTGTGACCCACTCAAAATGACTCGGGACCCACCAGTTGAAAACCAGTTAATGACTCCCTGTTATAGGTGAAACCTCCCCTGGGTTCCCATATCGACTCAGCTAATTAAAAACACATAGAGAAAGCTCTTAGTGTGTTGCTTGCTTTGTATCTGCACGGGTGTATGTACGTAGGTAGTAATGCTTTCATGGGACTCTGTGAGCACTACTGTGTACATTTTCCACACAACAGCGCTAACTATTTGTTTATTGTGAGCTGCCTCCCTCTCCGGGCAACGGCATCTTTTTTCTCTGCTCCTGTCCTCAAGCTAATGATTCATAATCATTTCGCACACAGCTTAGAGTTAGCTCACTGTCAGCCAAAATGGCTGCTTGTCCTTGAATATCTGTCCTCCACAAGATGTTCAGTGCTAACTGCTCATGGGAGACTGGCTGGTGTTTGAATAAAGATGACCTATAATAACCAGTGAATTGGCTGTGGATGATGTCACATTATTTGGCTCAGAGAATACATAATATATGGAAGGATTATTCAAAAGCTGGGGAGAATTTTTACAGCATTGATAAATAAACATTTAAAAAAGAACATGGTCAATTCCCTCGGCCAATATTAGCCATCTCTGTTTTTATTCTCGATTTGTATTCATACATTTGAATAGGGATTGATTTTCCAGTCCATTTAGTTTGTTGTGTCGTTTTCCAATGCGACATGCAATACAGTGACGTTCTACCATGACACGTGACCATGTGGCCACCAGTCTAGTGGTTCACAGGAAGTTGAATTACTTTTTCACGCGGGCAACCATGGACCAGTGAGTGATCATTAGCAGCCCCTTTTGTGCAGGCCGGGCACAGTAATCAATAAGCAGGCGAACCGAAATGCAGTTACCTTCCAATCAGGCCCACGGGGTGTGGTGTCATGGAAGCGGCACGACAGCACATCCAGCTGAGCAGCCTCACTCTTAGACTGTCACCTGCCTTCACACTCACTGACAGGATCCTCCTCACCGAAGCTAGCATATAAATTGAAACATGTGTTCTGTTGGGCCGAAGCTTCCCGGAGTATGTTTGTGAATTAAGACTCCTTAGACAGTTATATTTTCATTAGAGAGCAGCGGCAGCATCACGTGTCAGAAAATGATTCATGGGCTAGAGGAGGTCTTATTGATTAGGGACCACCAGTGTGCAAGTACAGTATATGACCTGCAGACATCACTCATATGGCTGCTGCCCTAACGCCCCCTCCCTCTTCAACGCTCAAGGAACAAACATTCAACGCACCTGAAGTGTACCTATTAATTCCTTACTTTCTCGCTCAACCATTTTGTCGTTCATTCTTGCTTCTGCTCTTTCCTTTCCGCCTCTCTCATATCTTTTGTTTCGTTCTCTGTTCACTCTCCTTTTTTGATGCCCTCCCTGTGTTGTGTTCGTGTCCGGCCTTTGCCCCAGAGGCATGCTGAACTGACAGGAGTGTAACAGATCGTGACTCTGAAACACTGGGCCTGTCACTTCCAGACTGGCCTCTGCGTCTGAGGGACAGGCTCAGTACGTTGGCGTGCGCCTCTACGTTGCTGTGGTGCCTCTGGTTTGCACTGCTGCTACCGTCACCCTGGAGGGAACCACTCTCACAACGTCAAGACAAAGACAACTACAACAACAGTATTGAGAAGTGGAAAATTAATGAATGATGGAGAAGACAGGGAGAAAAGGTTTGAGAAGGGCTACTGCTAGCAAAATGACCAGGGACAGGTGTGTGTTGTGTGCGGTTTCTCTGACTACAACAGTGTCTGCCATCTCTGGCTGGCCAGAGCAATCACGGTGAACTGTATTAGCTGTGTGGTTTGGAAATTATATTAGAATGAGTCATAGAAAAACCAATGGCTTCCTTTCACTTTACAACAAGGTTTATCAAATCACAAGAGGGCCCATGTAATTAAGGGGGAACTAAACTAATCCTTCAAAGCCACGCCAGCATTTGGAGAGGATATTGACCACAATATCAATGACGTGCAAATGCAGCACATCCCATGAACCCATTCATAGCCACTACTACAGTAACTACATTATAAAATCAGTGCAGTGCAGCAATCTGTCTCTGCTTAAAAATAACAAACAATGCACAATTCACAACCTCCCTGGCACCTACAACATTAAGGACAGAACTTAAGGCCATAACCTACTGTAGCTATTTATATTATTTTGGGGGGGAGAGAGAATCTTAATGGATGGGGCCGCAACAGACAGGCGGATGCTGGCTATGTTCGAGGGATGTAATTATAATTGAAGCTAGTAGTGGAAGTTCAATAATGATGGCCACTCCTCTTCCAGTCTCCTCCTGCACCATATTATCTCTCTGTCAATCGGAACTGTCCAACACTACAGCTGCCCATCAGAATTAGCAGCACTGCTGTGCTGTCTCTATTGTGTTTCATTACAGACTCACACCTCTCCACCTCCAACCCATCTCCCTGAGGGTCCCACCCAGACTCTGCAGGGTGGACTACAGTTCACCTCTATCACCACCAGGGGATGGGACTCCAATGCTACCCTTGTGCTTGGCTATATAGGCTACATATATTCAGCATTCAGGGTTATTTATTTGTCACTAGATTTATGCGTTTTTGTTGGACATGCACGCTTTTATTTGGTATTTTATTTGTGTTTGCACATTACTTCATGTTGCTGTTGACCATCTTTTATCAACCATTTTATCTATGCACCTGGACCAAATCGAATTCCTATAGGCCTAAGTCTAACTCTAATTCTGATGTTTATCTTCAGTTTGGTCAGTGCGATTTTCAACTGGTGTTGTGATCCATAAGTAGGTCGCGAGGGCATTTTTAGTGGTTCACAAAACACCTTAATTATTAGAAAGAAGCCCATTAATTAACCAATGTTTCAATGTTAATTCATGTTTCAAATTGGCTATTTCATCCAGTTTAACTGCTATGGCACCTAACAGTATTATAGTAAAGTATTATTAGAATGGTATGGTAGGAACTGTATGGTATGTTACAGGATAAAACACAATATGGTTTAGGTATCAATTACAACCATTGTACATTTTCCCCTGTACTTTTTATTGTTTATTTTACAGTGACTCCACCCCCTGGAGCACCAATTGGCCCTGGGGGAGTCAATGCATCACTTTGCATGCTCTTGTTGTCGGCAAAGCCTGGTCTGTCTCACATATCCATTGCTGCCTTGTGAAGGCTGTAATGCATGGATCTTTACCTCCAAACACGACTGCCAATCAAACATATATGTTCTTGGCTTCTTCTCGTTTTTGTTACATTTAGAACAATTCAGACATTGATCGGACAACTGTTGTCCAATCTGTGTTTTGTCACAACAGATTTTAGGAAGATTAACATTTATAAATAATGTTTAAGTCATCCTATTTTAAAAATAATTTAAGGAGTAGCAGGAAACAGATTTTCTATCCCCTTTCTTGCAATATGTACCTTTAAGATTGAAGTACATCCGGTAGAACTACACTCACAAAGTGCACAATGCCGAGTAGAAGTGCCTATGCAAAACAACAACCCAGAGAAACTAATGACAAGAATAGGATACGCCATCTGGGCGGGAGGGACATGTCGACTCCTGGGTTAATAATGGTACATACTAAATCTGTCACTGAAAACCGAGTTCGACGTTTTACTGGAACAATTTATCCTAGCAATTAAAACATCCCAAAAGGGGTCTGTCAGATGAACACATGTATTACATTCCGAGAGACGCCTCGTCAACTGATGTGCCACCATCAAAGCAGCCAATGTATTCATTATTATTGTTATTATTATCATTATTATTACTATTATGTGTTGAATCATGAATAACGGGTGCCACTGTGACAGGAATAGCCTGCCGTACGCTATTGCTCCATTGTTATTTTGGGTTTCATGTTTACGTCTGGCTCTTCCGCAACCTGACCGTGATGGTCGTTCAAGCTACTGGGACGAATGCTGCGTCCCAGGCTGAACGTTACACTGGAACATAATGGCCACGTCAATAATAAAGACGATTCTGTCGGACATCACAGCGGCACCTGAGCAAAGCGCAAAGGATGGCGTCAAGGTCATTTGAGGGTAATTGAAAAATCTGGATGCTCGATTTCCAAAAGCAGCGCGAAATAAAAATAAGGACCTAAATATATATATATATATATATACACATACACACACACCACTGACGAAAAAGCTCACATAGGCCTACTTGTTAACTATTACGTGCTTCACTCATAGGCTACAACCCAAATAGGCTAGTATATTATTAGTAGTATTATCATCATCGACACCAGTTCGTTCAAATGTAAAACAATTATTTTGATTTACAACCCCAAAGAGAGAGAAATCTACGAAGGTGCAACACTTTCATAAATGTCATAGCATAGCATAACACGCAGCCAACTCCTGCAGCCCCCCACCAGGAGCGCGGATCTGGTCCCCCTCCACGCCGCCGCTGCACGTGTCAGTAGCACTAGCTACTTCCAAATAACAACACAACAACCGCTAATGGCTTTAGCGTCCGTCCCGCGGCCCTTTGAATAACATGCCTAGCGTCTAACCCCCGTTTGTATTTTGAGTACATGTCAACTAAAACGTATATATAAGCAATTGCTGTCTATGTTGGAGCAACTGTAGGACCTCACTGCTTGGAACAACATTGACCGGAGTAAAGAAAGGGCCCGCCGGGCGTTTTCCGACACTGTCAAACTAAACAACTCCAACCCGGACAGCGTTTCGGCGGTGGCTTTATTCAACCGGCCGCCGAAAAATTAGCCTCGTTTGAAACGGTACATGGGTCGCTGTTTTGTCTCTGTGGGCAACGGGATGACCCACTAGATGTTCAGGATGGAGGGAAATGAGAGATGAAGCTTGCGTGTTCAACTTTACCTGGCAGCTCAGGATGCCTTCGGGGTCGCTGACTCCAGCAGGCATAATGATACTAATAATAACAACAGTCGGTCGGTGATCTCGGAGTCAAGAGGTGGAGTGGCCGGTGGTGGTAGACGTTCAGCCTGGAGACGTGCGTGTGTCAATGAATGGTGTTAGGCAGCGATCATCACAAATCCAATGGCTAACACGTTCATGTTGGCATTTCTAGACATAGTAAACGTGGACATCTTTTCGTATGGGGAAGAGAGGAATCCGACGAGCCCCGCTCTGCTTTGTGAACGCTTTGCGCGGAGATGCGCGCGCTCGGACTTCTCTCATCCTCCCTCCTCCAGTCGCAGGCTCGCGGACAACAGGATGCAGCGAGCGTCACACGGGGCCAGCCAATCAGCGCGCAGGAAAAAGGGCCGCAACGCTGTACTCGTGCGGACTGTTGGCTAAAGTTTTGCGGGCTCTGTGTGATGCGTTGCGCGCACTCTAGATCTCAGTGTTGTTTTGTAGCCTGCTCTTCGTTAAAACATACCTAAATCCTAAATATTTGTAGCCGTATCGGTATCCTAATTCCCAACCATTATTTACATCCCGCATATTTAGAGTGTTGAGGAGATGAGTTTTGCGAAACAATATTGTCTGCTTCCTAGGTTACTGTAAGGTCGTACACGGAATACGTATAGGAAACCATACCAGACAATGCGTTGAATGCCACCTTGTGGAAAATGTGCGAAAGGAAAATATAGCCTATATGTGTAACCTATAAAGCCTATATTCTGTAAAGTATTAGGAATATGTCGAAGGAAATAGATTTTGTAGGTTGGGGAACAAACAATCAGAGATTTCATATAGTATAGTTAAATGTACCTATTATTTCAAACTATTCCAGTCATATAGGCTAGGCTATAGTGTGTTTATAAACTCCAACTCAGGGTTGTATGCATATGACAGCCACAGATATGTCATACACCAGTGGCTAGTGACTATGTGTAAAACAAATATACTTCTAATAATAATAATAAAATAATTTGTGGTTCAACTTGGGAGAGGGATCTCTACATCATCTATAGATTAATTTGTCTTTGTTTCACGGTTATACTGACCTGGATTTCCATAGGCCTGTTCATAAATCATGAATGTAAGCCCGTGTATACTGCTGAACGGGCTGCATTGCGTCCTGTGTCTCCTATGGTTTTGCTGTTGTCATGGGGACTGGACAAACTCTGGCCAGGCAGGTTGACGCGACTGCGCATGTGTGATTACGTGTGGTCACGCGAGAGGAAGGGAGAAGCGTGCAGGTGTGGATGGACTGAGCGAGTAAATATGAAGCGCGTATGTGAATAATCGGTTCAGAAATATACGAATTTTCATATTTTAACCTGTTCGTCAGTACAATTTTTGTTTGACAACTTTCTGCTGCCACCGCGATGCCATTCTGCGTGCGCACACACAGCAAGGATAAACATCTCGAAAATGGTCAAATGCTCAGTAGTTCTCATGCGATGTTGGTATTTCCGTGGAAACCGAATATGTCAACATTGCATTGCAACAAGGGTTTCGCATCGCGTTGTGTTGACCTGCGCTTGTACAATGTGAGAGGGGACATAAACCCATTTGGATAAGCTCAGCTCACCACAGATTTAGTAGTCGACCCGACCCAGTTGAAACCATACACGAGGACATAGAGTACAGTAGGTGCCATACCATAGGAATAGTGACTGCGATCTATTGTCATGATGATTGGCTCCGATAGGAGTTGGTCATAATTATTTTATTATTATTTATTCTATACATTCAGGATATTGGTATGCCTCCAACGTCTGTAGATGTACTACAATGTAATAGTAATACTTTGTTAAAATATGTTTTTGTTCAAACTTGTTGCATTACTTTTCGCCTTCCATGTTAGCAGAATTGTGCACACATTCAGAGACACTCACGCTCTTGATCACAATGAATGTGTTGCGGCAATCGACGAGGACACTAGCGCGCTAGAGAACACTAGAGAACACAGCAGCATCTCAAATGGAAGGGAAGGTCCACCACGGCAGCGACCTCAGCCTGCCAGTCATCAACCCAGAGAGACTGAAAAAAGCCAAGGCTTTGGTGGAGAAAGCAGTCAAGGTGACGAAACACACCGAACACAGATCTCAAATCGAACCAACCACTTGATCTCTTAAAAGTACTGTGCTGTAGCAAACACTCGGGGGACGGGAGAGAGCGGATGAGAGCAAGATTTTGAAACTAATGAACTAAACCCTCCCCCTCTCCGTTACCTCTGTACCTGTACGTTTCCTCAGCATGTGACGCAAGTGGGAGCATTTAAAAATGATATCGCCTCCCCACCTCTCCCTTTCCTCAGCAAGGGAAGGTGTTCTCCATCCAGGGGCCGTACTCCGTGGTCCGGGCTGGCCTGTGGGCTCGGGGATGGGTGGAGAGGCGTCCAGCCCGACCCTCCTGGAGAGGCTCTCATGGCCATGAAGGCCTATTGTTTGCGGGTGAGACAAATAATGATGTTTGTTGTTGTGTTTTTTTTTCTTATTATTTTTATACTTCCTCTAATTGGTGGGCAAAGGTTTGGATCACAGATTTTCTGAGAAAATCTTACTATTGAAGTTTGGTGTAGTCTCCCTTTGAAGACATTAGAACTCCTCTATCTGTCTATGAGTCATAATTATCGTAATCATTATAATTGAAATATTAATAAAAGCAAGCAAGGTTTTTTTTGAAGAAGAACATTTTACATCTCAGTACATTTGTTAAATGCTACTAACTTCCCACCCCACACACACACACACCTTTATGTTTGGGTCATGTGTTTTCAGAGGAGGCAGAGAAAGAGGAGGAGCTAGGTGGCATGTACGACCTCACGGTGAGCTCAGAACACAAATGATTAGCACCAGGTCAGATGTATGTGACTTGATTCCTGTGCTGCTCCTCATGTTGTTCCAGTCTCGCCTGGTTCGAAACGAAACAGCCTACCTGTACTGGACCACACGGAGGGACGCCATAGACTCTCAGTCTCTGCAGAAAGACCAGATGATCAACCATTATGCTAATTCTGCCACATTCACTACGAAGGTCTGTCGTGTCTTGTATAAACTGCATGAAAACTGTAACCTTTAAGGCTTTTCTGTATTTCAGTTTCTCTTTCGTTCGATTATCAGGTAGGGTTATGTGCCAACCTGCAGAACTTGCGGTGGTTTGACACAGCCAACCCCGACAGTTTTTTCCCAAGGTGCTACCGGCTTGGATTAAAGGACGAGAAGCAGGCCTTCATAGGTAGATGCTCTACAAGCCGAAACCATTTCCACTCATACCTCTTTATGATTGGTCATTTTATGTGCCCACTTCTTGCCCATGAGACACACCTGTCATCCGCTCCACCTGTCTGTGTGTGTGTCATTCTGAAGAGGACTTTAGAAGGACAGCCTGCACCAGTCTCCTGCAGTATGTGGTTGAGGCCAGCTACTTGGATGTTGGACATCAACCGGATGCACACACCGAGGGAAGTGTCTGTGAGACACAGGAGGGTAATGCCCTGACAACAGAAACACAACAAATCACAGGTGTGTGTGTGTCAACATCTCTCTTTATCAGAAAAACTGAAAAACAGATGCAACAATGATTTCAGTGTGGTTCAACGGTGTTCACTGTTTATTATTATTATTTTAAACACATTTCTTCTTCTGTTGTGTTGTTTAAATTGTTCATCTCTCAAAATTGTACACTTTTATTTAAATAACCCCAAAAATGTCTAAGCAACATTAGCAACATTGTCATTTTAGAGCAGAACCTGCTAATATTTGGATTTCCGTTTATATGAGCTCCCCTCAGCTCAAGGGACATCCTACGTACTTGAGTAATGTATTGTCGTTCCTCTGTCCAGGTGGAAAGAGACAATGCAGACAAGCAGTGCCTCGTTTTGTGGCTGCAGGAATGATTGACAGGGCTTTGCATGTCTGCCAGGAGTTTCTCAATAGCGTGGAACACGGTGACATTGATATCACCATGGAAGCGTTCTCCTCGCTCACGGGGCAGGAGTGGGCAGACTTTCTGCGTGACTACTATCTGGTTGTGCGGTAAGTCTGCTCTTTGAAAGGGGGATTATGATTCTACCCGTCATTATTATGAGATGTTCTGGATGTGTATATCAACTCAATGTTGATTTGAAACCACTGTATGGAGGTGTATTGTCATTAAAGTGCAACTTTGCTAAAGATAAACCTGAAGATGAAACGTTTCTGTGTAGTGGAAGAGCATTGATCAAAGGGGCCGTGGAGTTTGTGGAGAAATGCCAGAAAATGTTAACCAGGCTGCATGAAGTCTGCCCACAGCTGGACACAGATGGACTGCACAACATCTGGATTATCAAGCCAGGGGCCATGTCCCGAGGGAGGGGTGAGGGCTTCTCTGGCTTTCCTCTGGTTCTTTGATGCTACTTTTACCTATTTTAAATATTGAATGCAAAGTATCAGAACCGTTGAGTAACGGTTTAAGGGTCAATCACATCACCGTTTCTCCTTTGTTGAACTGTGTGCGGCCCTCTCCCTACAGGCATCATGTGCGAGAACCAGCTGGAGAAGATTCTAACTCTGGTTAACAGTGACTCAGCCGTGATCAAGGAAAGCAAGTGGGTGGTCCAGAAGTACCTGGAGCGCCCCCTGCTGGTTCACGGCACCAAGTTTGATATCCGTCAGTGGTTTCTCGTCACCGACTGGAACCCACTGACCATTTGGTTCTACAAGGAGTGCTACCTTCGCTTCTCCACACAGCCTTACTCAACCACATCCCTGGACAGGTCAGACACTGTAGAAGTTAAAATGCCACATAGTGTAAAGGTGGTATTGCATCACAAATCAAATGACAATGTCGTAAATAAAGATGAATCTTTTCTATTTCCTTTTCTAATTTCCTCACTTGATCGATCCCCCCTTCAACCGCCACAGCTCCGTCCACCTGTGCAACAATTCCATCCAGAAGCACTTACAGCCGTCCCAGAAACGCCACCCAGGGGTGCCCGAGGACAACATGTGGTCTTGCTCTCAGTTTCAGACCTACCTGCAGGAGCAGGGTCTGGGTAGCTCCTCGTGGGGTGCGGTGGTTGTCCCGGGCATGCAGCAGGCGGTCATACGCACCATGCGGACCGCCCAGGACCAGGTGGAGGCCCGCAAGGCCAGCTTTGAGCTCTACGGTGCCGACTTCATGCTGGGCCGCGACCTGAGACCCTGGCTGCTGGAGATCAATGCCAGTCCCACCATGGCTTGCTCCACGACCGCGACGGCTCGCCTCTGCCCTGCGGTGCAGCTGGACACACTGAGGGTGGTGCTGGACTGGAGGCACAAGCCTGCCGCCTACACCGGAGGCTTCCAGCTCATCTACAAACAGGTTGGAACACCATCACTCGTCACATATAGAGGTCGTAGAGATCCTGTTACAGACCGAATAAGACAAACATTTAATTTGTTGGAAAGGTTGAATGACATAACTCTGCATCCTCACAAGTTTGTACTTACTTCTGTGTTGTACTCTCTTCAGGCTGCTGTTGAAGTTCCCTACTATGTTGGGATGAACCTTTTGGTGGAAGGAGCTCGGTTAAGACCTGTCCAGCCCAGACCTGCACCTCGAAAACACCCCACCTTCTCCAATCCAATCCTCCAATCTAATCCAAGTCCTAGTGCAAACCCACCTGCTGCTGGGGAGCCTTCAGACGTGCCTAAAACAACGGCGACAAGAGACAGACGGTGGAGTTTCAAGTGTAACGCCGACTCGGCTGCTGAGCATTCGGGCAAGAAGAAACGATCGGGTTTGATTAGAAACCATGGTGGGGTTCCCAGGAAACTGTTCAGTTCTCTCGACCCTTCCACGCGTCGCCTGTCAGAGGCCAAACCCAAAACCGTTGCAAGCTTTGAGCCACAGAGCTCCAGGACCTACATCCTGCAAGGAGCTTTGAAGCCTCACCGCCGGGCTTTGCCCAAGGGACTCCCCACTTTAACTGGGCCGCTGCCTGCGTTGGAGGTCTTCAGCCTGCGGCCCGATAGCCGGTCTAGTGAAAGCTCCTCTTCTGCTTTGTTCGCTCGCCACACCCTGCATCGGTACAAATTCTCCAGGCAGACACTTGACAAATACAAATACAATGACATGGCAAAACAAGCCAAGATTGGGCATGTTCAGCAATTAAATGCAGTATGATGAAGATGGTGATGAGATGTTTTTTTTTTGTTTTGTTTTTTTATATTTCTTTGGCAATATATGCCAATTTGTCAAAATTGTCAGTAAAAACGATTTAATGCATTCTACATTTTGTGTTAAACAGCTAAGGTTAGTAGTTATTGGTAAGTCATAGAAAAAGATCAGTTAAATGGATGTATGTACTAGATATGTCCACCTGGGGGCAATACAAGCCGACTCAAATGAATACTGGCATCATGACAGGCTCACCAAGAAACTACATCATGGAAAATCCACTTTTTCCACTATTAGTTCCACGACTCATTTTTGTAGTTTTCTACAGATTATTTAAACGTTTAAATCATTTATAGTATTTTACTAGTCTCCAAGTAGACAGTGGAAGTTACTGAGAAACATTTCTGCCATCCTGCAAGGCATACATTTGAATTTATATATATTAATATACAATAATATAATCATATACAATATATTTGGAACCCGAAATGCAAAATATGACAAAAACGCCCTTAATAAAGGAGTGCTAAAATAGTGCTAAAATAAAATAATGTAAATATTGACATATTCAGCATACAACCAGGTTGTAGTTGCAGCCTCAGTCTTTGCACAGGTTTAGTGGTACAGAAAGAAGGGAACTGACAACGGGATGCGTGTGTGTGTGTGTGTGTATGTGTGTGTGTGTGTGTGTGTGTGTGTGTGTGTGTGTGTGTGTGTGCTTATTAACAGCTCAGATAAGAATTCATACGTCAGTTGTAAGGAAGCATCCCATTATTTAAAAACTGAGGGGTAATAAACTGTTACAGTTTACTATCCAATAATTGCCTCAAAGGAGACCACATTAGAACCGTGTTGGTAAATACTAGTAGTAGTAGTAGTAGTAGTATTGATAGCTAAAGACGGAGCTGCCGTGGATGTCATTACACACCCGCTCCCCTCAACATGGATGTTTGTTGCCGGTTATCGTGATGGCGACACCGGATAGGCTACATGCCACCGACATGCACCGCGCACACACACACCCCCAACCCTCTCACAACCTCAAGCGCCCATCAAACAGATGAAAGTCATTTCCACAGGAAAAATATTTTATTGATACGCTTGTATAATCAACATGTATTGACAAAATATGTACATCAAACTTTCTTTCGCGTAGGTCCCAAAATAGAGAATCTCAAGTACCTCTTTCTATAGAAAACTATTCCTCTGGTAAATCGTGTTACATTCACTTCTCCCAGCGACTGCAATAGCTTACACAAAAGCGAAGAGAAGAACAACATCTGAGGTTCGTCCGCATTTCACAAGTAAAAGGCATTAGCATGAACAAACACCAGGTTTGACTTGAGCAGAAAAATAAAAACGAGGTTGAATACGCAGACTAGGTCCAGCACAGTGCTACAGTATATTTATATACATATATTCATATGCATTGTTTATGAGTATACAACAATTGCCCACACTCTGCCTTCTGCCACCCTGGACAGAGTGCTAGAATACGTATCAAAAATAGAGATGTACAAGAAGTGAATTGAACAATATGACACACACACACACAAAAAAAGATCAATAAATCGATCTCAGTTTGTTCAAAGGTCGTCTGGGGTTAGCTCGACTCGTGTTGACCGTTTCTTACGCCTAGTGTGACTGCTATGTATGCTCATCGTGTGTGTGTGTGTGTGTGTGTGTGTGTGTGTGTGTGTACATACAGTCTTGAGTAAACTCTTGGGTTTAGGACACCCACCACATGGGACAGGGTTAAAGGGCATCTATGTTCGTAGTAATGAGTAACCTAGAATACAGAGCAAGCTAACTTTTTGGGGTGAGAAGGTTTGGTGCCACAAATTCTACACGTATACAAACAAGGTGTCTTATATAGCAACGGCTCCCACTGATTGAGACACGCCAACAGCAGCATCGATAGGAACTCCTTTACATTCAACTGTGTGTGTGTGTGTCATGC
>OMOU01010337.1:3023-31516 GCA_900312585.1 Malacocephalus occidentalis
GGCATTCAGATGGTTGAGTACAATTCCAAAGGGTGGCAAGAGAGAGAGAGAGAGTGAAGGAGAGCAAAAGAGTGACATATAGAGAGCGTGGCCGAGAGAATGAGAGAAAGACAGAGAGACACAGAGAGGGACAGAGAGGAACAGGGAAAGAATGAGAGAAAGACAGAGACACAGAGGGGGACAGAGAGGGACAGGGAAAGAATGAGAGAATGAGAGAAAGACAGAGACACAGAGAGGGACAGAGAGGGACAGGGAAAGAAGAGAGGCAGCCAAAGACTTGACACTGAGGTCTTTCTTCCTTGCCTGATCTTTGCCCGTGGTGCTTCCGTTAAAAACATCAAAGAGCTCAAATCTCAACAAGAGAAACATGAGAAAGTGGTTGGGGTCCATTTTGGAGGCTGCAATCTGTTCACAATTTAGATGAAGCACAAACGAAAGAAAATCAGTGTTTAATTACAATGAACGTATGCCAAAATAATCCTGACACAATTTACACCACACCCCACCTGTAACATGAGCACGTCCTTGTCATACATCTCATCCCGGCACTTGACTTCTTGATAGTAATACACCTAAGAGGCAGGAGCGACCCGACATTAGTCGCACGCCTTCATGGAAGAACATGAGAGGTAAGGCACGGGGGAGCAAATGAGCAAATACAACAAGCGGCCATTTCCCACAGACCTGGCTGACAAGCGAGAGGCCATTTCTGCGCCACATCTCTGCAGAGACCTGCGCCACCAGGACCAGACAGCGCAGAGAGTGTTCTGCCAGGGACGTGTAGTCGTAGCTCGCCTGGAAGAGAAGGATCACGTTATTTCTCTACGACTTCAACCAGCAAATGTCACCGGGAAAAAAAGCTGGATCGCAGAGTGAACCGAGTCCACCACTTACGAGATCGACGTGCTGGTGGAGTCGTTCGATTGCCCCGGTCCTGCACACGTGCAGATACAAGCCTACGGTGACAACATAGATAGGGGTCGAGTCAAAACTCGATCCCTATCTCAAACAGGCTAAATCTTATTAGCCTATTGTGACAGAATTTGTTGATTATAAAGGGCGCATCGCTGGGGTGGAACCCAGAGAGGGAGAGAGAGAGACAGACACAGAGAAAGACATTGCAGCAGTATTACCAGCAAACAGCCTGGAGATGGGCAGGTGTATGCTGACAGGCTCCTGGGACACCTTGTAAGGTCGGACGTGGAGGATCTGCTTGCACATGTAGAAGTCAGACGGCTCGCTGTAGAGGGCCCGGTTATTGCAGAGGATCAGGGTGTCGTGGCAATCTCTGAAGGCCTGCAGCAAGACCTTCTCCTGCGCATGCAGAAACGAGGATGCAGAGTCGTGCACGGTAATATATATTGCCCTTTGATGACAGTCAGTTGTTGTTGTTTTTTTCTTCTATCTGTTCGGGTCTTACGTCAGAAGCGCACCAGTCCTGAAACATTGAGAGAATATGGCGGAGCTGGATCTGCAGGGAGAATCCCGCCTCCCACTCAGGCTCAACCTCAATGTGCTGACCAAACTGCCGTTTCACCTCCTCCATACCCTGGACATGGAGGGATTGCAACGTGTTGGTGATTAATATGTTTGCAGGAGGTGTCCTTGGATTTGCAAGACCATCAAACACCAACAACAGCAGCAGCAGCAGCAGCAGCAGCAGCAACAACAACAGGTCATTTGTGGATGAAGGCATACCTGCATACAGCTAAGGAGATCCAAAAATGCGTTGAACCCTTCTAGGAACTCGGTCCTCAACTTATCTGTCCATTCGGTGGGCTTGCTAATCAGAATGTACCTGTGTTATTGGAAAAGATGTTAGCATCGCAAACAGGAATGCGTACTAAATGTAAAACTTGCATGGCATTCTCTCTCAATCGCCCACGCGTGCACACACACACACACGCATTAAAATCCACAAATCACCTGAGGTCATGGAATATCACATGGATGTGGAAGAACTTGTTTGAGTTGTAGCCTTGGAAATGGAAGCGGTTGGAGTCACTCAGGTGCCCTCTGAGCACATCCATGATGGTGCCGACAATCACCTTGATGACCTTGGCTTCCTCGATCAGATGTCTGGCCTGGGTAGGGGCAGGGTGGGAAGGCGGGGTAGAGAGACTCATGTTGTAATATACTTGTAAGTCCCATTAGATCAAGGCAGCAACAGAATGGCTGAATTAGAGTCGTAGGTTTGGCTCTTGAAGATTCACATACGTCACCCAAATTGAGGGCATAAAAGCCACATTCGTCAAATAGTGAGTTGTTTGCATCCCTGGGAATGTAAATGTTTAAACAAAACATATCTTAATAAGTACTTAATTTGTCCTTTTCTTTGGTCTATCGTTTACCCCACAAGGAAGTTCACAGCGTAGATTTGATTAGAACAACTCTTGTCTTGTGCAGGTCGCAAACACACATGCGATGCAAAAGAAAAGTAAAATGTTTTGATGCCCTCAGAACAGCTGATGCTCACCAGCGTGGGCACAGTGAAGATCTGGACGGACAGAGAGGAAATGAAGATACTTCTGTCTTGATAATCAAAGATGAAACAGTGCTGCAGCATGTCATAATTCTGGAAGACCAAAGAAACAGCCATTAGCGATAGAAAAAATAAAATAAAATAAAAAGTTGGTCAAAAAATTATTTTTCATCAATAATATTAGAAATTGTTTTAAACCTTTGTAAATTCAACAGCAAAAAGTCTCTTGGACTCCGTATCCATCAGCAGGCTCGAGAAGATCATCTCGTACACTATCTTGCGAGATCCTAGTGGAAAGACAAGAGACAAACAGGGAACAGCTCTGTGGTTAGGACACAGAAAACAGAATGCATTGATTGCAGCTGGGTGTGCAGATTCCACTCCCACGTACCCTTGTGCATGGAGAAGTCATGCAGTATGAGTTGGCTGACAAAACACGGATCCTGTCGCGGTGGTCGGTGCTCCAGGAAAACTTGGGCAAAGATCTGCCGGAATCCAACTGAAATACAAAAAACAGACTTCAGCAGACCAGACGAGTCGAGGTAGCAGTGTCCACCTAGATGTATGCAGACTAGAACAGACCGACAGTCTAACCGGTGGACTGTTCCAACTGGTATGCCATGACACTTAAATATGACAGAAAATAATTATAATACCCGAGTAGCTGACGATCTGCTGGAACCAGGTGCCCAGGCGGAGGGCAAAGCTCTGGTGGGCCACCACTGCATAGAGGCCGACCTTCACACGCATAACTTCCTGGGAAATGTGCTTCGAGTTGAACTGCAAGGACAGCAGCCAGAGTTAGGGATGTACATAGAGACAAAACGAAAAGGGGAGAAAAAAAAAGAAAGGAAATCACTGAAAGTCGTGCATGCTGAATCAATTGGGATTGGACTGTACCTCGATGAGGTCACACAATTCCTGGCAGGCGAAAAGCGTTCCTTTCAGCAGGATCCACCGGCCCTGTTGCACACGTTAAAATAATGTCATTGATTCAAAGCATGGCAGGCACGGTTTGGTTTCGTTTGTTAAGATGTGGTTCCCTCCTCCTGGGTGATGGTTGTACCAAAGCGTAAAAGGGCCAAACACCTCTTTGTCAATGAGCTGCGTGATGGTCTGGGCTGTGAGCCGGGGGCACTTGAGGGAGCGCTGAAGGCTGTAGATGAAATGGTCCGACGTGTGGCTGTCGTCGTTGTACAGCAAGCATAGATAGGAGTCTTCTTCCACACTGCACACATGAAACATGACACACACACACACACACACTACATTAGATGGCTGTCATGTTTGCAATGGGGAGAAGTTGACCGGCTAGATAACATCCATAGAAAGCACAGAACAATGCTGGATAGCTTGGACATAAGGTCATCTGTCTTTATGACCAGGAAATATTGAAGCCATATCATGTGATTATGATACGTGCTGATATTATATGAAGCACAACACCACCATGTGTAGTTCAAAGTTCAAGTTCAAAGTTCTTTTATTTGTCAAATGTGCTATATTGACATACAGCACAGATGAAATTACATGCCTCTCAGGCCCAGGTGAATTTGTGAAAATAAATAAACAATCTAAAACAGTGAAGACAATCTAAACAGGAAAGCATCCCTCCATGCAAGATAACAATACCCCACCCAGCTCCGCTCCATAACAAGATGGCTTGGCAGTACCTGGGCTCCAGGTCGTCTGGGAGCTCGCAGTATCTCTCCCAGACCAACATTTCGGTGACATAGCCCAGGAGACAACGAAACAGCAGCTCAGCGCGCTCACGTAGAACCGGCTCCAGTAAGCTGGCTTCCTGAAAAGCACAATTCATACTACTTGAGGCATGAATATACGCATGTCTTCCCATCAGACACAGACTTTGACTTTGATTAGATTGAAAAATGCAACACAGTTCACCACTGAAACGAACCAAATATTTCAAGTTCAGGTTTACTTCTCATGCTCGTGCACAAAAAGTGATCAGTGAGGATTGAAGGACAATCCAGGCAAGTCCAGCGCTGTTCACTGAAAACTGAAAAACCCAAACAATGGGGTTAACGCGTTGCCAAAAGAGAGGCGATCACCAGTCTCGTTGCAGCAGTGCCCCGCCGCCCCTATAGACGACTGTGTGTGAAAGATTGTCATTGACGCACTGCTTGGAATTGGGCTTTACAGATAATGATTCAGGCAGTGTGATAATGCATGGAGTACGCCCACGTGAAATGTGTCAGTACTTGTTAAAGCAGCCTTAAGATCTCCAATGGGAAACACAAAGCAGGCGAGCTCTGTTTTTTTGTAGGAGGGTCACCTCCTCCTAATTGAGGCACCTGTTTTTCACAGAACCATCACAAACCAAACAAGTCCCAGAACCATCGCACTGTGTGTTTTCTTTTCACAGCTCTATATTTTCATAATTCTTTCTGTAATTAATCAAAATTAACATGTTATTTGGATGACCCAAATATCACCGTCATTGATGTCACATTTCAGTCCAGCCACATTTTTTCCGGAGTCAAACTGCTGCTGAACAACTGCTGAACAAATTGTTTGTTTTTCCTCTATAGCTTACAATCATTACGACTCTCTAAACATTCTCAGGCAGCGCAGGTCATTCAATGTCACTTTCCCAGATGCTCTTCCGCTACCCAAAGCCAGAAATGCAGCCAAGACAGCTGTTCAAAGACGGGTAGGAAAAAAAAAGGGAAAAGGAATCTGGGGTTCTCGGAATGGGAAAGCAATTACATCCTTCCGACCTCCCACCCCCCTATTATGTAATGTAACTCACGGTTTCCATGGAAACAGCTGCCCCCTGGTCATGTTTGGAGCAACAGGGGCCAATCTTCCAAGCCTCTACATCTCCACAATCGCAGAACCCCCCGCCTGATGATGCGTGCATCTGAGAACATGCAACATAAAGGATGTTTATGTTGCAATTACACTGGCAAAGAATTACTTTGTTGTAATCAAGTTCAGCACATTTGGAAAATGTATACTTCCTTTCAATTCTTAGATGATACACAATAGTAAAAAATATATATATGCCAATAGGAATTACAGTATATAGGCAGTACCTTATAACGATGGTCTTTATGTACACTTTCCTGGAAGCAATCCATGCACAGCACACAGGTGGGATCTATTGCACAGTCCCTACGATCAGTAGAATGCAATTAGGATCATTAAAAGGCATTAGTCAATTTCAAAGTAAATTCCTATCAAATTACTTTATAGACCAAACGACTAAATGTTAACCAAAATGGTTTGTGGCAGCTCTGGTCTACTCTGACCTGCAGGAGTAGACCGTCTCTCCATCCTTGAAGACACGTCCACATATCTCTGAGGACTCGCTGCCCTGTTTGAGTTTTGCCAACCCCTTCTGTGGATCCTCTCCAAACAGGAAACACTCCAGTGGGTAGAGGAGACATCGCTGCACTCGCTCCTCTTCCTGCGGGTCAACCACAGTACCCAGGCAGTAGGTCTGTGGCACCTGGTCCCGCAGGTATCGGCGCAACTCTGCACTGCTGTCTGTGGCATCCAGCCATTTCTGCAGCAGAGAAGGGCAACAGGCCATGATGACATCATCATTACACCTTGATAAGCTCATTTCTACAATAATAGTTTTCACTTTTTCTGCACGTGGTAGACATTTACCATGACATTCTAATAAATGTACATTTCTAAGAATCATACAAGAACCGAGGTTTTGTCCATTTTGTACAATCAAGTATTGGAGGATCCAAACGACATTCCTACTATGCCTACATTGTGAAATAGTTCATATAAGGAAGTAGTATAAGGAAGTACTGTAACAACATTTGAGCCGTCAATCTTATACATTGGCACAACTCGAGTGTATTAAGTTGATAAAACGCAATAGCAACTTCACATTTGGCTAATACAACCACATCTAATCATGTACACATTGTTTTTATTTGCTTAGAATAATAACAAATTCACACCATAGCTACTGCTATACAATTATCTTCTATGGCTTTGCGCCACGTAAAATGTTCATAAACGTGTGCACAAAATAAACACGCATGTTGTCATCTTGACAACCAATCGATGAATGGCATTAAACACTATATATCAACGAAAGTGACGTAAAGCATCCGAAACCATACATGGGATATGATTCCGGCTGGCTGGCGACAGTAAATAACAACTCAGAGCGTCTTCTACACCATTTACCATATTAGCATGGCAGCTAGCAGCCATCGGTAACAGAGGAATACCGAGTGCCCACCGCAGCATCGCACAATATCATATATAGTCGTATTCCTCACACGAACTGTAATGATGTCACGGAGCCTGCATCGTTTGAACAGGTTTAAACATATATAAACCCCTACCTTGCTGAGCTCTACTCCGGAGAGCATTTTCTCACCTTCCGCCATATTTTATCTGCCGTAAAGCAATGGTCACAATCCGAATAACATTTTACGACGTAACTATTCTTCCTCGCAAAAAAATAAATGGTTATAACGACAATCTATAGCTGCATATATAAAATGTCAACAAAGTTTACACGTTTGCAGTAAAATATAGACAAACAGCAACAAATAACCAGACTCTCTAAAAGGCTGTTGTAGTGAAACCTATGATGCGTTCCAGTTGTACGCGAAAGTCGACATTTCCCCCTTCCTAGTCGGTAGTGTCAGGAAAAGTCTGAAGGCGGAATTCCAACTCGGAAAGTTGGAATAACTACCAACCCGGTTAACTCGGGTGTGACGTTATTCACAGGTCCGACTTCCGATGTAAATTGAACACGGGATTATGACGCATTCAATTCTATGAGTTGGAATTTCGACTTCACGGAGCGTTCCCCCTAAACTTCGATAAGGTACATTCAGACTTCCAAGTACAACCTGGAACGCACCCATAACCGGGTCGAAGGGCAGAGTTGAACGTTTGACAGAACATTAAATATGGAGTCCATATTCCATGAGAAAGTAAGTTTGTGTATTTTATTTTGATCATTGACCTATGAAAATACCTTGTTTTGAAGCGGATTCCTTTTAACGCCGCTGCAGTATTTATCCGCGCTACAGTGCATTTACTTCTACCCAAAGTTAACGGACTTCTCATGATATTAGACGTATTGTTTTGGCCCACCGGCTAAGCTAATGCTAGTAAACTGCATTTCCTTGTTAAATAACTGTTTGTTTCTGGCGTGTATTGCCAAGTTGTTCATTCAAGTACAGCGATCGATTGCCATTTTACCCTGTGTATCAATGGAAGCTAGTGTTTGTGTGACAAGTAAACGTAATTGTCTTGCTTATAGCTATTTATTAGCCTTATCCGATTTTCTTTGTTGGAATTTAAATGGTATAATTTTATTTATAATCATAACGTAACTGATCCGTTTGTAGCAAGAGGGCTCCCTTTGCGCTCAACACTGTCTCAACAATCTGCTGCAAGGTGAGTATTTCACTCCCGTGGACCTGTCATCAATCGCTCATCAGCTGGATGAAGAGGAAAGGATGAGAATGGCAGAAGGGGGCATGGCCAGTGAGGAGTATCGGACTTTTCTACAGGTACTCTAGCCAATATATGGTACACAAGGATTTGCGTGTGTTTTGTTTTAAAAATTGATGATACAGATTGTTCCTTCACTTTTCATGTGCTTCCAGCAACCTTCTGGAAACATGGATGATAGTGGTTTCTTTTCGATACAAGTGAGGCTCCCACGCATTGTTAACCTGTTTCTAGTTGTATACATTTATATAAATGACTAATAACGAATCTCGCTCTAATATCCTCCAGGTTATTAGCAATGCACTGGGAGTTTGGGGCTTGGAGTTAATCCTATTCAACAGCAGGGAATACCAGACCCTAATGATTAATCCAATGTAAGACCTGTTTTAAGTGTTTTAGTATGATTTGCACATGCAGCACAGTATATTTTAAGTTGGTGGTTGGAACAGTTGTATTTTGGTCTAAATGTAAGTTTTGTTTGTTTTCTTATTTATTTTCTGTTTAAATACTTTAGAAACGAGAAGGCCTTTATTTGCAACTACAAGGAGCACTGGTTTACAATACGTAAACTTGGACAACAGGTATGAGCACCAGAATTTGTCACTGGTAATCAAATCTGTCTGATCCACATTTCAACATTGATGACATTTGGCTTGACATTCCATTGCAGTGGTTTAATCTGAACTCACTGTTGACCGGACCAGAATTGATCTCGGATACCTATCTAGCCCTCTTCCTTGCACAGTTACAACAGGAGGGTAAAAACTTTGCTCCACATCTTGTTATTTATTGCACAGAGGAAGGAGCCCTTGAAAGGAACGTATGTCTTTCTGCAGGTTATTCCATATTTGTAATCCGAGGAAATCTGCCGGAGTGTGAGGCAGAGCAGATCCTGGGCCTTATGAGAGTCCAGCAGCTGCAGCGTCCCAGGCTAATCGGAGAGGATGAAGCTCAGTCTAGCAGCGGCCAAAGGTATGAATATACCAATGCTTAAATCAGGCGGCAAACATTTTAGCCACCACTCCAAGTTCCTACAGCGTGTCTAATTGTCCCAAATCAGCTCTGCGTTGGCAATGGCTTCATCCAAGGCGCTGATGATGCCTACTACTACTCTAAGCAGCAGATCGGTGGCCGCAGGCCAGCCCGAGACCACAGCAGCCGTGGAGGATGTGGTTGTGGATGAAGACGACGAGGAGGAGCTGAAGAAAGCCTTGGCGCTCAGCAAACAGGACATGGAGGTGGAGGATGAGGAGGCCGACCTGCGCAGGGCCATACAGCTCAGCATGCAGGGTACTGGATCGACTAACCAAAGGGGTTAATTGTGTTTCGGTTGAGGTCCATGCTCAGGCTCCTGGTGCGGAGACGGCCATGGCTGAACTGTTATTTGTGTCAATAACATTGATGGTGTATTGTTAATTATGAAAAATGAATTCCAGCTTGCCCTTTGGACTCATCGTCTTCATTCATCTAACCAAAGTCTCCATGCAAGAATACGAGAAAGCTCATGAAAGTCGACTGAACATTTTGGTCTAAACATGTATGTTTCCTGTTTTCACAGCTCTATGGGGTAGGGTAGTGTAGTTAGTATAATTATTGAAAGTCTAAGGGTTGCAAGTTGGTTGTCCAACATGTATTTTTTTGTTTTGTTTTTTTTGTTTTTTTTGCCTGGATCACAAAAGAAATAAGTTGCCAATGTATTACTAAGGGTTGTTCAAAGTTTAAGGGGCAAAAGAATATGAAAAAGTGTGTTTAAATAGTTTTTGTTACAGGATCAGTAATGAGCAACGCGGCGTCGGAG
Organism: Malacocephalus occidentalis; assembly: GCA_900312585.1. Classification (NCBI taxonomy): domain Eukaryota; kingdom Metazoa; phylum Chordata; class Actinopteri; order Gadiformes; family Macrouridae; genus Malacocephalus; species Malacocephalus occidentalis. The sequence continues at coordinate 12,770 of OMOU01010337.1, forward strand.
ACCAAAGTGCTGAACGTGAAGGTCGGTGGCCAGACCTCTGGCAGTTCTGCAGGTCCGGGAAGCAGCCAGAGCGAAACTCTCTCAGCAGAGGAGCTGAGGAGGAGGAGGCAAGCCTACTTTGACCGGTGAGTCTAATGTCTCGACTGGAAATGGTTTCAGTTGTGTATTATTCTATTTTTTTTTTTTCTTCTCACTGAAATAATCTGTTGATTTCATAGGCAATCTCAGCAGCCGCCCAGCGTTCCTTTGCAAGCAGAGGGTAAAGCGACATGTACTTCGGGTGAGGAAGCCACCGTGCTTCTCTTGCATAGTCGGGACCGCTACCGTTCATTTACAAAACCACGTTTTGTTCACCCCGCTCCTTCCAGGTTCAAAGAGTAATGAAGCAAGTCCACAAAGCAAGCCCGGCCAGTGAGGAGTGATGGGAGATGATGTTCTTCTAGTGGCCTACGTTGTTTACCAGCTGCCTGGATTGGCAACGACATCCAGGGGTAGCTTCGCTCCTTCCTCTAACCTTTTTGCACATGTGACCACGCGGCCGGCCAGAAGGCCGACACAGTTTCCCTGGTCAGGTCGCTGACGAGCTATAGAGAAGAAGGATGGGGGAGAGAGAAAACGCAGGGACGAGACTAATCTCAGTCTAACCTGGCACTGAGGCTGGAAAAACGGTGATTACAGAACTCTGATGCAGTGAAACCAAGTCTGTAAGGACCTTTTTTACCATAGCGCCTTCAATTTCCAAATTGTATTGTTTTTTTGTTCATCCTCCCTATTCAATGGGTGGGGGGGTAGTGTTTATTTAAGAAGACAGGAAAACACCCTCTTTTTTTTTTTTCTTTTAAAGTATCATAAAAGGAAACGTTGGTTGTTTGCAGATGGTATAGGATTGTGAGTGCTCTGTAAGTACCAGGGGTGGACTGGGACAGCCACCCGGAGACCAGAGCTCCTTACATGTTTAACAGTGGTGGAACCCGGTATCATAATACTTGGCTTTTTTAGAATGCGCAACCTTATCTGCAATCAACCAATATTTAGTAATTGGTCAAACTTAAATCGACAGGAATTATATTTTGCACAGCACCAGAAATGTAAGGTTTAATTTATTCATAATGTAACAAAAGACAGATCATTTTAATTGCCTATCATCTATGCTGTATTAATCCCATGCATGGAGCGTATGCTATATGTAGCCAAAATTGGAACCAATCAAAAATACTTGTAATTTGTTCTCAGAAAATAATTGGCAAATATTCTATGCTGTAAAACAAACGCAATTTCAAGCCACAAGCCATAAGCCATCTGGACCCCTGCTATTGGTTTTGGTCCTGCAGATGAAAAGAACACATCTGTATCGGATGTGTTCAGATATACTTAACATACATTCTTACCTTACACCTTACCTTACACATACATTCTTACCTTACACCTGCCTCCTTGTCTGCTTCTATGGTTATGCCCACAGAGAACCTATCCAATTCATTCAGCAGATTGTATTCAACAATTTCTAGAAGAAAATCACTTGCAAAAAAGTATTCGTAGTCTTACACGAGTCTGTCCTGAGGTAGGCGTGATCCAGATGTCCGTCTTTGTAGTAGTTTATCAGTTAAAGTCACTAGCTAAATCAGATGTGAAAGCGTTGCTGGATTGGCTGGTGGAGCAGCATGGTCGGCTTGTTGTCTAGTGCTACTGCATTGTTGAAATACTCTGCATGGTCCACAGTGGGGCGCAGGCATTATGAACTGTAGGCTTATGTTGTGCAAGCCACACACTTGTTACATACTGGTTTTACACAGTTGTTTTGGGTCCAAGATGAATCACACTGAAAAGATATTGGGTGTCAAGCACGTAAGGCATGATGGTTAGATATCAAACACCTTCCCGTCTTCCTTAAGGATGTGAAGACATTTCAGGTAAACTGGGTCGAGCCTTTTCTGGAGTCCCAGGTGCTTGTTGGTGTTGTGTCCTGTGTCTGAAGTTCACATAATTTAAATGGTGTAATGCAACAAGCATAATGCTTCTCGTGTGCAGCAGCGTCTCTGAGCTTTCTTGAAGAGCATCCTAAATAGGATATTAAGACTTTGTTAGTTATAAGGGGTAGCATAATTAGTAATAATCTCTTTAAATCATTCTATAAGGCCTTTGATTGGTTGTTCGGGTAGTTTGATAACTACTTGGTGTAAGCGCTATCTGTCAAATCACGTCATGGTCAAATAGTTTTAACTCCAATAGTATCATTCCAAAGAACTATGATTATAGTTTCATCATATATATTACCAATCTGGCTGGGGCTGTAGAAATACTGATGAGCTAATTGCATTTCTAGAGGTTTTATTCAGACTTAGTTTTTTCTTAGCTAGGCAAAACACTGTTGACTGTGTAACATGCCAAGGGGCCGCTCACACACACAATGTCGACCTCCCTCTGGTCTGCCCTGCCTCCTTAAAATACAACCACCAATAGAATATCAGTAATCAACTGTGTTAAGTTGACGTCTTAGGTGATTCTGTGATTGTTATTGTTTTCTTTTGGAGTTTGGTCTTGCTTTTCGTGGAACTGCATATGCAAGATTTGCAGTTGTTACAGCGTTGTTTGCTTTTGTATGATTGCATTGTTTTCACTTACTCACACATTCTTTGATAGGTACTAAAATAATCAATTTTGGTATACATTATTCAAGTTAAGGCTGCAGCAATTTTCTGTATTCATCTATTTTTATTATTAAAGTGACACTGACTCCCCAAATATATCTGGTGTTCTACTGTTGGTTTATTGAAATGGCTTCCCTTCATCTGGATCAACATTAAGGTTTCTCTCGTGGTTAATATTTAACCCCTCAAAATGTGCCCTTTGTATCTCCAAATAGTTGGTTTTCGACATTTTGTTCTGCTGATTTCCAAGTTTGAACAGTCGGCCTGGGAATTCCGATGCAATCTATTATTGTATTTAACTAAACAATTTCAGTAAGCTTTTTTGTTTATTCCATTTTAATCCTTAACATTTCAGATTGAGTGTGACCTTCCCAAAGGACACAATGGTGGACCAGAAAATGAGCATAGTAGGACTATTCTTCAATCTATATGTATCTATGTGTACCTATTTGTACACCCTGACGCTTGCGCAAACCCATTTACCCAGCGCAGGCATACAAGAGCTTGCCTTCAAGAACATGGACTTCTCTATTAATCTTTACAGAGAAATATCAAGTTCCCATGACAAGAACATATTTTTGTCACCTCTAAGCATCTCAACTGCTTTTGCCACCCTATCTTTGGCTACCGACGGCATTACAAGGGACGAAATATTGAAGGGCTTCAATCTGGAGGGGTTGGAGATGGTTGGTCAGCCAGAATTTATTCCTAAACTATTCCAATATCTCAATGGAAACATCACCCAGGATACATCCTTTAAGCTGGATCAGAACACTGCCCTGTTTATTTCTCATGGGTTTGAGGTAGAGACACATTTCAATGAGCAGATCAAGACGTTTTTCAATGCCAGCATCAGTCATGTTAACTTTGCAAATGCAGAAGCCAGTATTGATACCATTAATGAGTACATGAGCCAAATGACTGAAAACAAAATGACTGAATTGTTAACCACCTTGGATCCCCTCACAGAGCTCATGTTGATCAACACAATTTTCTTTCAAGGTAAATTTGCCTCTTCTCCAGTTTAGAACAATTACATTATAAAAAAAAAAAAACAATTCTATATTGATTTATACTTTGCCCCTATAATAAACAAGCTGTGATTTTCTTTTCCAAACAGGGGAATGGCGTACACATTTTGATCCCAATAGCACAACATATGCCCCATTCTACATTGACAGCTATAATGTTGTGCGGGTGCCTATGATGATGATAGAAGATAAGTTTCACACAGGGGAAGACATACGCCTTGGTGCCAAAGTGTTGAAGCTCCCATATAGACACGGTGTTGCCATGTTGGTCCTCCTGCCCAACAAGAACACGGATTACACCCTGATTGATGAGGAGATCACCACTGGGAGATTCCAGTCGTGGGTCAGAAAGCTCCGGCGAACGTAAATATAAAACATGGTTTACACGGGTTTAATGGCAGGAGCAGAAGAACTACATCCAACTACATTCTGTGTCTATGCTCTTATTTGTACTAGCAAACTGGAGGTCCACATGCCCAAATTCAAAATGGAGCAGTCATATTCCCTGCACAGCATTCTTCCCGATATGGGTGTTTCCACTGTTTTTAACACTGCAGCAAATTTCACAAGATTGTCCAAAACCAAAGGCATCAAAGTGTCAGAAGTAAGTTGCTTGAAGTGGTTTCCAAGATGAAATGTGCATGGTATTGTTGATTTTGAAATGTCGACTTGCATGACGTGAATGCAGGTGAAGCACAAGGCCATGGTGGAGGTGGATGAGAAGGGAACCACCGCAGCAGCCGTAACAACCATTGGTATTACAGCGTATGCTTTGCCAATGACCTTCATCATCAACAGACCCTTCTTGTTCTTCATTTACCACGAGGATACCAACAGTATACTTTTCATGGGCAGGGTCATAGACCCCACAAAGCAGTAAACAATGTTTGATTTAAAAATAATAGATGCTTAGAGTAGTTGGGGGAATATATATTTCAAAAATATATATGCTGATTAAAAGTGCTCCTTTGACCCATAAATGTCTACACACCAATATTAGTTGAATTTATCGAAACAATAAATACTGCAATGTTGTTTTGCAATGTGTGTCATGAATAAAGTTTTGTTTGTCGCCTGACCGTCTGTGTTTTGGCAGAAATGTGGGATTATGGTTAGTGAAGAAATAATAAAGCAATGTCACCGAGAGTGGGAGGAGCAGGAAAGGAGAAGGAAGCTTAATTCTATCCATCCCAGAATTTACAGACACAATTGAGTTAGTTAAAAAGTTAAAAAGAGAAGATGACATCAAGATGACTAGATTAATGCTGGGTTACTGTGGGTTACCCAGCATTAATCCATCATTACACAATGTGTAATGATGGAGTGATGGATGGAGACCGTTAAACCGTTAAACTGTACAGAGAACAAAGGAAGGCATTGTTTGGAGCAATGGCTAAATTGGGAGTAGGGACTTACTCGTTAAAGACACTGATTGGGGACAATAAAAACAAATGCCAAATGACTAAGAAAGTCATTGACTTTCTCGATACCACAGACTTTTGACCCAGGATGTAGGCCGTCTGGTGCCAACTGAGAAACAGTGACATATCCAACCAGAGAGAGGCAGCAATGCGCTGACTGCGTCACAGCTGCCAGAAAATCCACAAAGAAGAAAAGAACGCGTTGTAATGGCAGCGCTCTGGTGACATGTGAGTGTGGTTAACTTTAGCATCCGATTTCTAAACAAGAATTGAAGAGCAAAGGTAAGTTACGAACGGGCTTTTTTATGCGTTATTCTTGTCATTATCTCGGATCAGAAAAATCTAATCGAATTGTGCACGTCACATTTGAACGTTCGCGGAAACCACTCCGCTAATATTGATGCACTAGCAAACATGAGGTATAGTTAGTCTTTCACCCTGATGCTGCTAAGGTTCTCACTCTCGAGTCAATCCAATGTCCCATTCTGTTGTAGGAAAATGAAGACGAAAAAGGCGACTCCGATGAAAAACAAACGTAGATTTTTCGCGAAAAAAAAGTCGGATAATAGGGGAATTCATATCAAGGGGAAATGGAAATCAGTGGAACTCGACCCCGGTCTGTTTTCCGGCGAGGGGATGGATGGCCTTACGTGTTTTGAGGAGCTGACGGATTACAGTCTGGTGGATTCTGAGAAGCTCGCCTCAAACTTACTGAAGGAAAAGAAGGCTCGGAAAAGAAAATCTAGTGAGGTGACTAAGAGAGACCTCGACCTTTTCGGGACAATTAAAACATCAGAAAAACCATCCAAAAAGAACAAGAAAAACGCGAACTTTTCTGAAGATTCCCTACCTGAGAATATTTCTGTTGACGCTGCTGAAGATGTTCAGTTACTTGTAAGTAAAGACAAGACAGAGGATGGAGCTTCTAATGAAGAGAGCTCGGGAGGTGCAGATTCAAAAGTTGACACACAATCAGAAGTGGAAACAAAGATTGACAAAAAGACAAAGAAGAAGAAGAAGAAAAAGTCAAAAGCCAAACATGAGGCAGTGTCAGAGTCTACAGTGGGGGTTGAGGTTGTGGCAAAAGAACACTCTCAAGACAAACCGAAAAAGCTCCCTAAAAACAAGGCAAAAAATTGGACCAATGTTGCCATGTCTGGCAACCAAAACACAGATGTGAGTGCTTGGAAGGACCTGTTTGTTCCAGAGCCCGTGTTAAAGGCACTTGGCTATCTTGGGTTTTCTTCACCCACACCCATTCAAGCCCTGGCACTTCCCTCGGCTATAAGGGACCGCATGGACATAGTGGGTGCGGCCGAGACAGGTGAGGTCAATTTTTACAATGCATATCCAAAGCCAATATATTCACATCTTCTGTATTTGGCTCGTGTTTGTATACCCACTCAACACTATATGTACTGTGTGCTCTTAATTGCAGGCAGTGGTAAAACACTTTCGTTTGCCATCCCTATGATCCACACCATCCTGGAGTGGAAGAAGGGCACTCCAGAGGAAGATGGCGCTGATGACGCAAACTCTGAGTTGGAAACAGAGGACGTACCTCATGCCGAGACGGTGGGTGATGTGGAGTCTGTGACTGAACAGGAACTGGAGGAGGAGCTGGATGATGACGGGGACCTTGCAGGGCAAGATGAGGATGATGTCCAAGACGATCCCACTGAGGACGAGAGTGGAACCGAGGTGGAGAATGACAACAGGAAGATGGGGTGTGTTAAGGTCATTCACAATGTCGAGTTTGACTTTGAGGAGCCTGCCGACGTAAAAGACAAAAACGCATCTGGCAGTCGGTATCAACCTCTGCTTGGACTGGTGCTCACCCCGACAAGGGAGCTGGCCGTCCAGGTCAAACATCACATTGACGCAGTCGCACAATTCACTGGTAAGCATTTCGATCTCTTCTTTTGTCACGGGAATACGTTTGAAACATTTCACCGCTGATGGTATTGAGCGCTATGTGTGTGTTTGTCAGACATAAAGACAGCCATCATCGTGGGTGGAATGTCACAACAGAAACAAGCCCGGATGCTGAGGCGCCAGCCGGAAATCATCATTGCAACTCCGGGACGTTTGTGGGAGTTGATCAAGGAGGGACACCCGCATCTGCTCAGGCTCAGACCACTGAAGTAAGCCTCCAGTTCAGTGTGGTTTTCTGTTTTATTCATCATACATGGGATAACATGGGGTCAGCGATACAATGAAATGTGTTTTACAAACATGTTAGTTCAGCAGTAAGGGTACAATTTGCAATGACATCACTAGTCGTATAAAAATGCACTTCGATTTCGTTGACCCGACCTGTTTTATCGGTCGGCAGGTGCCTGGTGATAGACGAGGCTGACCGCATGGTGGAGCGGGGCCACTTTGCCGAGCTGGAGGGCATGCTGGAGATGCTGAGCACGACTTATTTCAACCCCAAACGGCAGATGTTTGTGTTCTCCGCCACCCTCACCATGGCCCCCACCTTGCCCTCGCGGGTCATGCAGAAGAGGAAGAGGTTGGACCAGAGAAGCAAGCTGGAGATCCTCATGCAGAAAGTGGGGATCAAGTCCAAGCCTAAAGTCATCGATCTGACCCGGAAAGAGGCGACCGTGGAGACGCTGACGGAGACCCAGATCCACTGTGACAAGGACGACAAGGATTTCTTCCTCTACTACTTCCTGCTGCAGTATCCTGGACGCACCATGGTGTTCGCCAATAGCATCGACTGCATCAAGCGGCTCAACTGTTTGCTGGTCATCTTGGACTGCACTCCCCTGCCCCTGCACGCCAACATGCACCAGAAGCAGCGCCTCAAAAACCTGGAGCGGTTTGCCGAGCGGGAAAGGTGAGTCGTTGGACTTTTTATTTGTACCCACAATTCAGTATCTATACAACGGTATGATAAACGTATAGGCTCAGAGCATGTACTATAATAGATTTTCATAATTATTTTGTATGTATTGACCTGCTACTCGGGGATCAGGAATAACTTTTTTTCCATATATAATGATATATATATATAATTGCATTTCCAGTTGTGTTCTGTTGACGACGGATGTGGCCGCCAGAGGACTGGATATTCCCAATGTTCAGCATGTTATTCACTACCAGGTACACGCTTTGTTCATTGTTCGAGTTGTGAAGTTATTCACATTACAAATACGCCCTCTTGAGCCGACCATATATTGAGCCCTGGAAGTTAGAAAAGACGTCAATGTGTACATATTTTCCTGTGTTGGGCATCAAGTGGGTATTCACCTTGTAAAAGAGAAGACCTTCAGACGTTCGGTTAGCGGTTTGTTGAAATGAAAATGTCCTGTACACGGCAGGTCCCACGGACATCTGAGACGTATGTTCACCGGAGTGGACGGACGGCAAGGGCCGCTAAAGAAGGTCTGAGCTTGCTCCTCGTGAGTCCGGACGACATGCTCAACTTCAAGAAGATCTACAGGTCTCTTGGAAAAGATGAAGAGGAGGTCCCCATGTTCCCCATACAGACCAAATGCATGGATGCCATCAAGGTGACCTCTCTCTAAAGTCGACGTTGGTTGTTGTGGGTTTTGAACTCTGAGATGCTAATACTGGTTCACATCCACAGGAGAGGGTGAAGTTGGCCAGACAAATAGAAAAGATCGAGTTCCACAACAGTAAAGAGAAGAGCCATAACTCCTGGTTCAGACAAGCTGCGGAGGCCCTCGAGGTGGACCTAGATGATGATGTTTTGATGGGTACCACTGTTTATTTTATTAATACATTTGCTTCACACTTTTTTTTTCCCCATGTACATTGAATCAGATTCACCGTCTTTTGTTCTTGTTCTCAGGCAAAGGAAGAGATGAACATGATGACCGCCAGCAGCAGAAGATGGTGAAGGGCATGAAAAAACACTTGAAGTTTTTGATCTCCCAGCCCGTGTTCAAGAACGACATCAAAACCAAGTACCCCACCCAAATGGGGAAGCTGTCCCTGCCTGCAATGCCTCGCGCGGGCGTGGAAACCGCCATCACCAGCGTCTCAAAACAGCGCAAGCCAACACCGAAGAAACCTAAACAGCACCGTTAATGTGTACAAAAGGTTTTATTTGCCGACATTGTTGTCAAATGAGAAACTAGTTTTATGTCCATGCATATCTTAAACATCCTTTTGAAAACTACATTGTGCAAAATGACATATTTTTTGTATATTTTACAATCTAACAATTACATAATGGTATGAAAGGCAATTGTTGACGACTTTTTTCCTTATACCTTTTAATGTTTACTCAACTAATGGGCCCTTTTCACAGACATGGGCTGAGTCTTTAGTGGAACGGCAGTGGTCAGAGCTTGGAACGCACGTAGAGTATGTCGTAGTGGGACGTGTGGTAGAGGAGATGCAGAGAGGGCTCGGCACCCTCCGGAATGATGTGGTGGACCAGCCACTGGTCGTGGCCTTCCATGGAAACCACATGGATGCCGATATCCAGGGCCTTCAATAGAGCCAAGATGTCTACGTGGTCGCATTCCATTGCCATCGTCTCTACTTCCTAAAAGAGAGACGCAGTAACAAAATGTGTTTCCCACTCAACTTGTAATTGATATACATTGTCATTTGGGTCCCAATTGATTGGCACTAGTCGGTCACAAGAGGGCACTGTTACAAACTTGTTTGCAGTAGGTTTTCAGGCAAGGTGCTTCAACAAAGTTACAGAAGAAGTCTGCGTGGTTTTGCAGGTAGGTTGACGTGAGCAGCCTCAGGTACTGCACGATGCTGTCAGAAGTAGATTGCTCATTGAAGAGTGTGAGCAATGTCTCTTCTTTGTCATCTGCCTGGCATTGCTCCACAACGGCTATAACCTGAAGAGAAAGTGAGGTATCTGTCAAGCTAGTATTTATAACAAACATTTTTGTGGGGTTGCTTTAGCAAAGGTTAGAGGTAGGACACTTTATTTTTTTTAATGAGCAATGTAAGCACTGCTAATTGACTTTATTCAGGTGGTCGTTGAAGACAGTCTCTTCAAATCCTGCAGAAGACAGATCTCCTCTGCTCTTCATTATTCTATCCTTGAACCTGCAATAGAAACAAGGGAGTAAATACCGCGTAAAAAGCGATTTAAAGCAATCTTACGTGGTGATGCTCGTAATGTTTAGGACTGACCTCTGCAAAATCCTGTCATTTTTGTGAATTGACTCCAGGTATGCAAAACAGAAAGCGCGGTAGAAGCAATTTCCATCCCCGCGTATCTTTCTTACATAAGAATACTGGCTGCGTAAATCCTGAAAAGAATGAACAGGCCAGGTTGCCATTAACCACGATCAGCCCCTTCCTTGAGTACCGCACACGCCCGCAGTGTGTATAATAGCATACATTGTGTTTGTCACCCGGCGTTTGCTCCAGGAAGGCCGACGAGATGTCTTCTCTGTCGGACACGAAGCAGCTTGGTGGCTCCATCCTCTGCAGTTACTAGACGACGACAATCCCCGCAGAGCACCCACCACTTGCTTCACCGCCAATAAAGCTACGCACCATACTCTGAATTGTTTTGCCACCGCGGTCAACAAATGTTTTACTTGTTTTACTTGCTATTGTGGGACAAACAAGGTAGTGGCATATGAACCGTGAGACGGGACATACAAAAATATTACCCTAAAATCGTGTTTGTCGAGACAGACGAGACGTCTCACTGGTGTTTTGAAACAACGTTTCCACGAAGAACCGGATATTTACAACGATCACGTGTTTGTGTTAAAGGTACAGTCCACATTTATTGTCTGACTGGACAGTTTCTCGCACTCTTACAGTCGTTTGCCTTATGCATCCATGGACATAAATACAGACTCGCTTGATAGGTCGAGCTTCAACTCATACTATAGACTGCAATAACATTGTTTACATGATTAGTTTAGTTTATTTGACCATTAAGACCCATGCACAACACAATTGTTGTGCCACAAAAGCTCAATAGTTGAGTTACATCTGCAGTCCCAGGCATAAAACAATACATAAACATTACGAGTTCACATAAGATGGACATTATTCTCTTCTATATTTTCATATTCCATGTCGAGTATCTTGAGCCGAGCAATTGTAATAGCAAACGTTTCCCCCGGGGATTAATAGAGTAATCTGGACCTCTTCTTTACAGAGTCCATTCATTGGACTATTGAGTCTATCGAAGGGAGAAACAACTTGATCACGATATTCCACTCTTCTGGCTAATTTTGCTTGGACTTTTAAGTTGTGATTTATTACTGCTCCTTTTTACTGCCAGTGCCTCTCCTTTGCTAAAGGCTACTGCTAAGTCCGTGCCACTTGTCATTCCAGCTCCATTCTCCATTAGTTGTGTCGCTTTCCGCTCTGTGTCGCTCGTCTCGAGTATGTACTCCTGAAACGACAATGGCCGCCTCTGTGAATGTAATTAAGTAAACAGTGTTGATCAACGATATGCCATTGGTCCTTAAACTTACCTTGACCATATCCATCATTCTTGACAAGCCCATGTGCTCCAATGGTCCATATGTATTTAAATAGCACTGCTCCGCGAGGTTCTTGATAGCAATGAGCAGGCTGGCTACTTCTTCAACCTGTTCAGAGAGAGACTCTGGTTCCCATCACTACCTCTTAAAGGAGATGGCATTATGGAGAGTACTGTAGTGCCGAGTAAAACCCTACCCGGTCTCTCTGGTGGCCTTGGTCCATCAGCACGTTCATTTCCCGCTGTTTGTTCTGTTCTTTCAGCCTGTCCCGTTGACTCTGGAGTTCAGACAGCTTCTTATTGGTCATCTGGCACACACACACCAAGTAGAGAGTAAGTATGTACCCATGAATTAAAGGGCTCCTATTTTAACACCAGGTGTGTGTGTCAACTAGTTGCTAAAGTAGACTGGGTCGGCTGTAGGCGGATCTATCCAGCATACATCTGGGTGGACACTTGATGTCATAAGGGGGATATTCTGTCACCGCTTAGAATGGCTAGTCACACTCACACTCGAACTTTGTGAACAGGATACTAATTTATCCCCACCAGCATGTCCATGTTGTGCTTCTGCTTGAGGAGGTCCAGGCGTTGGTGGCCCTGCTCTAGCTCCTCCCCCAGCTTCCTCTCGTGCACCGCCAGGGCTTGGTTGGTGGTGGACAGCGTCTCATGGCGACGAATAAGCGGCATTATCAGAGAATCAGTCCCATAGTCCAGGTAACCTGGGGATAGGGGATTGCGCAATTCAACATCAGTTCAACATTGCACTCGCGAATCTGCTTATGTGAACAGATCACTGATTGGTCAACTTACTTTCAGGAAGATAGTCTAGCATTTTCATCAAGTAGTCCTCGTAGATTTTGTATTTTGCAACTCTGTCTTTTAATTCCTGTTGCCTATTTGGAGTGAGGTATGGCAAATAGGAAGCATTATCCAATGGAAGTAATGTGTTATTATACAAGGTTGATTTTCGAGGTCTCACCTGACTTTCAGTTTCATCAACTGCTGGACTGTGTCTTCAATTTCACTCTTCTTCAGTATATTTTGCTCTCTTGCAGTTTGGTATTTCTTCATAGCCCGGCGCCGTTTCACTTCATTATCCTCCACAAACTTTTCAAACTTCTTTGCTTTCTCTTTAGTCTGGATGTAAATAAACAACTTGTTAATGTTCTTTAGTGTTTGTGTTGTGTGTGTATGTTCCTGTAATACTTCAAAGTAATTGGGTTTCCGCCTGAAATCAAATCACCCTAATGTATTTTTGAACATCTTATTGGGGTTATATAATATCGCACAACCCACTTCCAGGTGTTTCAGGTCCAGTTCAGCGCCTCGCTGAGTCAGTGTCTGCATGAGCATTTTAAACTCTTGACGTTTCCGTGCCAGTTGCTGGTCCACTTGCTCCAATTCAACCTGTCTTTTCAGAACCAGGGTCTTTTGCAAGGTGTTCACCCCTGTTTCTAAGATTGTGCTGGGGGCCTGCAGAAAATAATTCCACTTTGAAAACAATACATTTAATCACCAGCAATACTATTATTGATTGGAATAAAACTACGGCATCTAATTATGTTATACATTATTAGTGTCCTACCTCTGTTAAGACAGGTATGTGGTTGACATTTTCTGACTGTCTATTTGAAAGAAAATATTGCATTGTTAACATATACATTTTATAAATTGGGCCAGTCATGCAGTAGGCCTACAGTACACCCAAAATACAAATATTACATATTCCTACCTGGTTTCTTCCAACTGCGTTACAAATATATTTCTTATTCTGTTTTCCAGCCTAAGCTTTAGTCGAGGATCGTTGTCTAAGAAAGGATAAGATGTATTCGCCATGTTTGTATGTTATATTCTCCGAGAAGTCCTTAACTAAAAGCAACAATTCTCTCCGTAAGATTACTTCCGGGTGTTTTCCTGGGCATTCTACTGCTACCTAGGAACCCGATGCAAGACAGGGGAATGCACGGGATCGCTTCTCTGTTGTCATAGTAACTGCTACGAAGGCGTTCTATTTCAGTGAGAAGCGAGAGGCATGGAGATCATGATGAGACCACGTGTTACTGCCATCTGTGCAGACATGCAGACAAGTGGTACATTTATTTTCTCCCTTTTAATAATTCTGAATATTTAATGTATATGCATATGTAGGATACATTTTGTTGTGTGAAAAAGTATTCTGAATATGTACTTGCACACGCCGCAAGAGAGCGCTCGAGACGTAGGCTCCCAATCAGTCACTTCATGAAAATGTATTAATACCATAATTATACCAAAGAGAGAGAGAGCCCTTTATAAAGCATCCGCTCTGTGAATCCGGGTGTGGAGGAGCGGCAACGGCAGGGAAGGTAAGACCAACAGGGATTGTTTTACTTCATTTTGATAGAGTAGCACGTGTTCTAACCAAAACCAGACAGAGAACCCACATTACTCCAATCCTAAATTCCTTACATTGGTTACCTGTCTCTCACAGAATTCATTTTACAATTATTTAAACCACTGAATGGCTTTGCCCCGTTTTATCTATGTGACATGGTTACGACATATGTGCGTGCTAGATTGTGCCTGAGGTCAGAACTAAAAGGCACGGATCAGCGGATTATGCTCCATAGTTAACTCCGTTTGTTTTAACTTATCCTGCTGTTTTATTTTCCTTGTTTTTATTGTTTTATCATAAATGTTATGATCTGCTTTTTTTGTTAAGCACTTTGTGCTGCATCTTATCCATGAATTGTGCTATATAAAATAAGTTATTATTATTATCATCATCATCATCATCATTATTTTTATTCTTATTCTTATTCTTCTTATTATTACATCACATCTTACACAATGTGGTCTGGAGTTTCTATAGACGGGGCCAAATAGCATGCAATCCCATCATGCTGATGGGTTTCTTACTGAGTCCATTATTTTAAGCCAGATTTAAACTGGGAAGTCCACGTTTTTTCTGTTTCTTATGATGGCATTAAAGGCCTTTGTCTCTCATGCTGATTTTTATTCCAAGTTATTGATGTGGTATTCTTGCACTACTATTGCATTGTTGGACTTCCAATAGGAGCTCTGCTACACCACCTGCCATAGTATTGCTGTTCTTGTCACTTTTTACTGTACTAGGTACGAGCTTCAGTAATTGCTTAGAATTGTTTTACAATGTGCGTTTAGAAGAGTACTGCAGGTGAGTACTGCAATACACGGGAGGTGAGGAAGGAGACAAACTATGACAAGTGGTGGGGGAGATAGAACACAACAAGACAGGGCATAAATAATAATAATGTCCAGCTCCCTGGACATTATTTGTTTTATTTGTTTTGGACATAATGTCCAAAACAAAACTACTCGAGGGCAGAGGCAGATCGTGACAAAATCTTGAATCTCCTTCCAGGTGCCTCTTTGACAATGCTGTTAATAATATGTATAATATAATACGCTTTGTGTGTGTCTGTGAAAATGATTGTATTTTTTAATGAAGCTTTATTTGCACCTTTCATACACAATGCAGCTCAAAGAGTTGTAAAATACAGCTCAAAACTAAGAAAAACAGAGACAACAAAAAATACATGTGTCAATATCATCAGTAGAGAATGCAGCATGGGTCAAATAGAAATGAAAAGCTTTTCATTTGTCTTCTTAAAAGCTCATTAAAAGCTACATTGAAGAGATAGGATTTTAATGTGTTGGAAATGCCGTGTTGAAGGGGAATGTTGTGTCTATAATGGGAATGCTGTGTCTACAGGGAATGTTGTACTGGGAGATGATGAAGCTTCTTGTGGTGCTGCTGCTGGTGTTCTCTGGGGTGACCTGCTCAGCGGGAGACGAGGGTACAGGCATAACCTCCGTCATAATCCCATTATCCTCACCATTACTGTCATCATTTACACCATCACCACCCTCATCGCCATCCTCACCGTCATCACTTGCATTCCATTCATGACATGTGACCATGTGTGATGATAGTGATGATGCGATGATGTTGATCATCCACATCGCTATCACCATTGTCACCATCATGTGGTGGTACTGACGATGACATCACCGCCGACATTGGTGATGGCGATGATGAGTCCACCATCATCATCATCATCATCATCATCATCATCATCATCATCATCATCATCATCATCATCATCATCATCATCATCACCACTGCCACCGCCGTCATCCTCTTCATGCACATCCTGAGTGTAGTCTCCTATCAGGTCCTCTGGAGGCGGGGTCTACCTGTGAGCAATACCGAAGTATAGCTTTGACGTTGGGTGAGGGCGAGGCTCTTCGCTTCATTCCAGACCCTCTGAAGAGTACATGGAATGACTCCAAATTCAAGCAGATCACCTGGCAGGGCCAGACACGGCAGGGAGCCATCTCCTTTTCTTCCTCTGAGGAGGAGCGGATCCATCACCACGGCCCTGCCCTGTTTTTCCTCCCTCTCTCTCTTAACGACTCCGGCATCTACACTGCCCGGTAAGACAGACAGCCGCCCGTCAAGCATATCACAGTAAAGCGGAATCGACAGAGTAGAGTCATGCCTTGACCAGCGCTGAGAGAAGAAGAAGAAAAAGATCTGAAACGCGATGTCCTGCATTGGCTCTTGAATGGTCGGGTGGTTGTCTTATTGTTGATGGACAGACCCGTCTTCACGGGAGACGGTGAACTGGGCAGTGCTTCCTGTGTCTTCATACCTTGCCCCTCCCCCCCCATCTCTGGCAGGCTTAACGATTCCGGATGCAGCATCTTCAACGTTGACCTGCAAGTGGTCAACGTTACCATGCAATATATGCCCATCAACGTCTCTGACACCAACCCCAAAATCTCCTGTCCGGAGCAGGTTGCCGATTTATGCAAGGAACTCGGGGTGCTCAGCTGGTATAAGGTATGTCACCTGTCTCTGTAGTCGCTATCTATCTGCTACGTACTTCTTAATTACCCGTCTCTGAATTTACGGCCTAACGCCTACAAGCTACTTAATGACCTGTCTCTGTATTCACTGTCGAACCCCTGCCTCCTCCCTAGTGACTTGTCTCTGTACTCACTGTCTAACCCCTACCCTCCTTAAAGACTTGTCACTCTGAAAAGTAGAGATCAGAGACAGATGCTCACAGGGATCAATACTACTTTTGTGGTCCTATCCCATGGTAATGCTTGGGGATGTACCAGCACTCTCATCCTTGTGTTTTCCCCAAGAACTCCAGTCTGATGCCATGGAAGAAATCTATTCTGTACCTTGAAAAAGCCACCACGGCAGACGAAGTCGTGTACACGTGTAGATGCAAATGGAGACACAACAAGAGGGATTACATCTCCACGGCCTCCAGAAAGCTGAATCTAAATGGTCAGCATCCAGAAACACTTTGAGGCTAGGGGGCTGCATTATATATGAAAGCAAACCTGCTATATAGCAGATTTTTGGAGGCTTAATTGGCCTCACCTGGCCCAGTTAGAGCTGGGGAGTGGGGGGTGGGGCTGCAAACCTGTGGTGTATCCGTGCACCACAGGTTAAGTCAGCCACCAGCACACACACTCAAGAGAGTGCTAGCATGCTAGCTAGTCACCATCTGCTCATCTCGTCATTTCACTTTACCTGCAACTCTTACAATAAACTGGACTCACCACAAACCTGCCTGTGTCCATGAAGGAGCACCGAACCAAGCCACTGATGTGGCAATGTAGCATAGTCAGTTGCCACAATGCCACATCAGTGGTTTAGTTTGTGGCCAATTAAGCCAGCCACCAAGCACACACAGCATGATGCAACACACAGCCAACCAATAGATTTGCTGTACGATCCAAAATAACAGAAGTAGAGTCATGCCTTGTCATGCCACAATGCTTGAAGCTATGGGTGATTGCCATGCTCGAGAACATAACATGACGCGGTGAACACGGTGCCGCGTCTCATGTGATTGCACCTCAGGACGTCAATGGTAAATGGATTGCATTTATATAGCGCTTTCATCCAGCACTTTACAGTATTGCCTCACGTTCACCCATCCATACACCCACGGCGGTGTCAACCATGCAAGGTAACACCAACACATCAGGAGCAGTTAGGGTTAGACATCTTGCTCAGGGACAACTTGTTCATGTCAACACCACCAAGTAAACAGATGCACTTCCCACTTGGGGAAGTGAGAAGTGCATCCTAATACATAATGACCTCGTACCTCATGGTGGTTAATCCCCTTTGTGTTTTTCTAAAACCCACAGAGAAGATGAATTACCAGGAAATCAAAATCACCCAGCCCATCACCAAGGAACTGACCGCTCACCCAGGTGACCTCCTCTCTCAGAAACAGGGTGGTGTAGAACAGTGTTTTCCCAGAAATGGGGTGATGTAGAACAGTGTTCTCCCAGAAACAGAGTGGTGTAGAACAATGTTCTCCCAGAGACAGGGTGGTGTCGTGGAAGACCAACAGCCTCTGGTTCCTCTCCAGGTTACCCGCTGGAGATCAAGTGTGAGGCCGTCTTTGGGGTTAACATTAAGAGGAACATGGCTGTTTGGTGGAATAAAAACGACCACAGTATTGATAAGATGGAGGGCTACAGCCAGAACGTCTCCAGGTGAGAGGTAGAAGATGGGGCTGTGAGAAGGGTTCATACTTTCTCAGCTTTGGTCTTTCGTATAAGCAAAAACAGCATTTCCACCCACCAAACAGAGCTACAACTAATAATAATATAATACGCAAATTCGTACTATTCGTACTACCACTACTACCAACCACAAGAACAATAATGGTTGCTTTCTGTCTTGTGGTGCCGCAGAAGAACAGAGAAGCACTCTCAGATGAGTTTCTTCTCATCCACGCTGATTATTAACAAGGTCAAGCAGGACGACTTCCACCCCACGTCCTTCACGTGTTCGGCCACCAACTACATGAAAACCAAATCCCACACTCTCAGCCTCAAGCCTGCAGGTCCGTGGAGATCTTTGTCATTTATAATATAACACAAAACATTATATATATATATATATATATAGAGAGAGAGAGAGAGCGAGAGAGAGAGAGAGAGAGAGAGAGAGGGAGAGAGAGAGAGAGAGAGAGAGAGAGAGAGAGAGAGAGAGAGAGAGAGAGAGAGAGAGAGAGAGAGAGAGAGAGAGAGAGAGAGAGAGAGAGACATATATAGAGAGAGAAAGAGAGTGGGAGTGAGACAGAGAGAGAGAAAGAGAGTGGGAGTGAGACAGAGTGAGAGAGAGT
>OMOU01010509.1:5167-25773 GCA_900312585.1 Malacocephalus occidentalis
CCCCCCCAAGACCACTGCTGAATCAGGCGGGCTCGTTAGGGAAAGTTTTAAAAACCCAGCAGGGGGTCCCACATGACAGCTAATGTCTCCACGAGGGGCGTTGACACGAGGGGGGTACGTCGTTATTTTAGCCATAGTTGGTTTGAGTCTGGTTGCAAACGACCTGTTTTCAAGCACGCCAAACAAGCACATGTTATTGTGTGAGGTCCGCAGACTTAAGTAAGCACTCGGAGCATTTGTTATGAGTGAGATTACAATGTTGTTTAGCAAAGCTTCTGAATGATACAAAACATATTCTGTGAGAACTGTATGTGCCAGAGACTAGCGTGTCGAAGGGACATGAGTAGCACACAGAAATAAATGGCATAAAAACATGGCTGTTTGGATACAGAATAAACGTTTCATTGTATATTAATGGCCATCTTTGCTGTTGGCAGTTTTCTTCCTCTCCAGAAACAACTGCAAATGAAATGCAAATGTGTCTTGTCGCTATCTGCATGGAGAGGTGTGCAACTGTTTAGGTTTTCATTTTACAGGACTGAACATTATGCACATAGGATGACAACATACAAATACGGGACTTAATAGCATCATATGTATGTTACTCTCTATATGATCGCTTGTGGTTGGGTGTTTTGTAGCATTTGTTTCAGACTTAGTAGTAATAGATGTAGTTTGTAGATGGCAGTTTACACTGAATTAATAGGAATCTGTAATAAACTCCAGATGTAATAATGTGATCAGAATCATACAAAAGCAAAGTGTCTAGAATAGCAATTATTTCTGCAGCAATGGTCTATTCAAACGGCCTGAAACAATCTACTGTTACTGCACTATTGTGCCAAAACCTTTTTTTTTTTTTTTTTTTAAACCACAGTTCGTTGAATATGATTTATTTTTTTTCCTAAACACCAGTGCCTATAGTAACCCCTTTAGTATGTTTGCATTAGCAGCAGCGCTTTCATGCGAATATAAATCTGGAACAAATTATGTTTTCAAAGTCGTGGCGGCCATGTTTTTCATCTGTGGCCACAGACGTTGTATCTCATGCATTTCCTCTGATCTTAATGGTCAAAAAGAACAAATATCAAAAAGGCTTTATATGTGTATTCGAATGCAATCTTTAATGGTTCAGTGGTTTACCCACTGAAATTGCTCATGATGACATAAAATGCGAAATTGTAGATGTTTATTCACTCCGTTTTGGGACTGCGATTATGGGTTAAACATACTGGTGACAAAGCACAGTTAAATCCTCCAAGTCTTTCTCTTAATTGCAGCGGGGTGGTGGATGAATCAACGACGACTAGTACATACATTGGGACATATTTGAATGGGATCTTACCATACTATTCTTGGTTTATGTGTGGCTTTACTCCAGAGGGGGAAAAAAAACACTCTCAAACACGCTTTGAAAACGACCACAGATGACATTTCTCAGTAAGTCCTACTGCTATCAACACAACTACCTAGCGAAATCCACCCAAACCTTTTTTGGACCTCCTGAGTGGCCTTATTCCTTATCTACTGCAAAGGCATTGCTCATAATTATGATGGATTAGACTGCGGCTCTCCTTTCAGAACCCTGCACTGTAATTGTTTTGCAGATGTTGCAGATGTGACATGCATTAATAATAAGGGGGGTGGCACAGAAAAATCAATGGCGCTCCACCCGTGCAGGAGGAGGAGGGGGATGGGGGTTTGGAAGAGATGAGGATCAAAAGTCTTCCTGGGCTCGGCTTAACCAGAGCACAGAGAAAACCTTATTTAGAGCTCAGCCTCACTGCCCGGTAACCGTTTTCTACATAACAGGGACGATCTTTCACGGGGAATGCAAATATGATACTCATTTTGGTTGTTTGTTAAACGCCTATTGAACAATGAATGAATAAATAGGATAAGTTACCTGCAATGTGGAGATGTGCTGCTTAAACTAGCTTAACAAGTAACCGCCAAACCGTGAGTCAGATCATTAATCATCCAAGATTCCTATTATTCAAAAAGTGCACGATAGTCAGCGCTAAAATACAGCATGCCTACGATGGAAGAGAACACAAGTGCAATTCAGCAATGTGCCTTTAGAAACCAGATGAGTAGAATGTAACGTCCACATTTAACATAACATTGTTGTGGATGAGGAGCACCAGAGGTTGACTGCACACAAGCCGGTGGTTTGTTTTCTAGGTCTTAAAGGACGACACAATACATGCTTGAGTTCAAAATTAAGCCATGGTTATCCATGTGTTTTGCCCTGAAACTATGTAATATAACCTATTTCAGTGTTTTTTCTTGGTTTGTGTTCTGACCTCTTTTGGTAAATGTAAATGTTAGTGTGTATGGATGGCATTGGGCTGAATACGATTTTGACAGCAGGTTGCCGACTGATACAGACAGCATGGAAATTATTTTAACACACTAGTGAACTCTACTACCTGCTAACCTCTACTATATATATATAGTAGAGGTTAGCAGGTAGTAGAGTCTTCATTCACTTCAGAATAGCAATGAGCACCTGTTGACAACCATGATACTAATGTCTTCCTCTCTCTCTCTCTCTCTTTCGCCTCTTCTCTTGCAGGACGCACAGAGGGCAGCTTCGTGGATGGACTCTGAACAGACCAGATGGAAACAGAACAGTCTAGCCATGAGACGGAAGAAGGTCTGATATTAGCACAATTTGGCACCACCCAGAACCCTGACCAGGCGGTTACCACCAAACTCCACAATGGAACCCAGTCTCCCGAGGGAGCACAGATTAATGGACACGAGAACTGGAACCATTACAAGCCCAGTGGAGGGGTCAACTCCGTGAAAAGAACCCAAGACAACTGTGACAGCCCTGGTTCAGCACAGGGGCTATTCAGTCCAGGGCCCTATACCATGAACAGGGAGTTGAAGCATGCACTCCAGGACGACACTTTGTTGATCCACCAGCCTAAGAAACTCAAAATGGATTCTGAAATGAAAGGAAATGAGGATATGAGCTCCAGTCTGGTAGAAGACTTTCCAGAGCTGACAAAGGCAACAGATTTTGACTGTGATGCCTTGCAGGAGACAAAGCTGGACAAAATGAACAGTAATTTCCCAAATGGGGATATTTTTTGTCATGCAAGACAACCATTTTCAATTTCCAATGGTGCTACAGCCTCCCCCCCAACAATGGAGGGCACTCCGGGTGATCTTTTAGAGAAGACGCTGTCTCAGTATTACCCTGAACAGGTTTCCATTGTGCCACAACCATCTGGGTCACTGCCAGTGGCTGTCAATGGAGCTCTCGCAAAAAAGCTGCCCAATCAAGGTGCTCAACACCTCTCTTTAAGCTCAGGTTACCCAAATTCAACTCAGATGCCTGCATCGCTGCAACAGAAACCAAGATCAGGCCACAACAATGAAAATGGTTACAACTCTGATCCCTATATAGTGAACGGATACTCCAACAATTATGAAGCAGAGCACCAGCAGCAGCAACCTTACCCTGGTCAGGAACGTGACTTTGAGCGGGGTCAGGAGGGAGAGCGACCGGCCAATGGCTCACAACATCAAAATGATCTAAAGTGCTATCCAAAGAATCCTGACGGCATGTATAAGAAATCTAACCAGGGGTTTAATCAGAACTTCCCGGAACATAACATGCCTCCCCAGGCAGGGAAGGGATGCGAGTCGGAGGGTTTTCCCAACCCAGGATTAAAAGGAATGAGGCAGAGTGAGGAACCTGGTTCTGGACATCAATCCGAAAGCGATGGGGGCCTCCAATACAACATGCAACCCCAGAGGCAGCATTTTCAACAACATTCTGGGAGCTTGTGTAGAGCTGGGCCGGACAGTATTGGCTCTATGGGGTCTAACGCGACAAGCAGACAAAGTGTAACAGGAACACAGCAGCCACATCTTGCTGAGATAGAAAATGGACTGGATAGCCAGAGCCAACAGAGCAACAACTTATTGTGCACTACACCCAACCAGGGGCAGTGGATTGACCGAAACACACCTCAATCCAAGCAGCACTCGAGCGGTGGTCCGCCACCCAAAACACAAGAGCAAGATATCTGGGAAGACTTTATGAACAGGCCTCAGTTGGATCAGCAGCAAACTAATCCCAAAGCCAATGGGCAGATGTTGGAGACAGACCCAGTGCAACACTTTCAAACCCAGGAAGGATTTACAGATAACACCTCAGGGTCTAACAATTTCCAGCAGCAGCAGATGAAACAGGAACAAACACAGGCCCAATCCCATTGTGCTCAAACTCAGCACAACACTGCCCCTGAGTGGCAGCAATCCAATTCTAAAACAACACCAATGCAGCAGGGTCTTTCCCAGCAGTGCAACAATTCCGACCACAAAAGTCACTGCTACCGCACTTCCATGCAGCAAGAGCACTTACACGATGTAGACCCAGACCTGCAAGAAATACTGTCCCCACAATTCTTACCAACACAACAGCACTGTCTAGAACGCCCCATGTCGCATCCACCCCAGTTTGAAGCTCAGCAACTCAAGTCCCCCAACTACAGACCCCACAGTCAGCCTCATCCAGGTCAACAGCAGTTCCAGCCCAACCAGCATGGGAGAAACTCTGTACAGTCCAACATCCAACACTCCCAGCAAAGTGACCAATCATTTGGTTACAGCAACACTGTGGAGAGGCAGCAACATCAGAGGCAACAGTTTGGCACAGTGAATCAAGGGAGTGGGGGTTTTAAACAATGCCACCCGCAGCAGCAGCCTATGCTACATTGTCATCAACCCAACCAAACAGAGTTCCAAAACACAACGGCACGCTCAAATGCCCAAATACTACAAGGCACATTAAACCAACAGGTTTCTGGACAAATGTATCCTAAGGATGAACCGCAGCAGCAGAAAGACTTATGCTCTCAATTACCGAGGGGATACCAACTACCTCTTGGACCCGGGGGGAACCAGGGAGACTTTCAGAAGCATGCAGCCCTGCGAATGCACCTATTACAGCGTCAGGAGCGCCATGGACCCCCTTATCCAACTCAGAGCCTTGGTGATAAACAAGGCCCGATACCTGTGAAAATGGAAAATGGACCCCGATTTGCATCACCAGGAACACATCAGCAGGAGTATCAGAGGCGGGAGATGGCCATGGGAAATCCACAGGTCAAGCAGGAGTTTACTCAAACCATGTGCAAACAAAGCAGCAAACCAGGGAATATCCTGGCCACCATGGAACAAAGTCTGAGGCAGTATCAGCTTTCTCCTGTGTTTGAGAAGAAGTCCTTTGTCCTCAATTCGCCTCAGGTAAAGGTGGAGTCCTCAGGGGCTGTCACAATACTGTCTACCAACGCAGATCTGGGCGGAGGGGAGTCGGGGATGACTTCATGCCCTACATCTATGAGAAGACCCAATGACTTCACTCCTAAGAAGGAGCCTTTGCTCCAGAGCTTCATTGAATCTCCTATGAAGCTCCTGGATACCCCCATAAAGAACCTACTAGACACTCCTATCAAAACGCAGTATGACATTGCATCTTGTCACTGTGTTGGTGAGTCTCGTGTTTGAAGAATAACCTTTATCATAAGATGCAAAATATAAACTGATAAACTACTTGTCTTACGGTATTCATTTGTGTTTTTTCCTAGAACAAATCAGTGAGAAGGATGAGGGCCCATATTACACACACTTGGGGGCAGCACCAAGTGTCCCTGCTATACGAGAGATCATGGAGAAAAGGTATATGATAAAGAAAAGCACAATTTAAAGAGATGCTGTTGAAGATGAAGCTTAACTTGTGTTCAGTACTTATATTGTGATTGTTCTGTTACATCTCTTCCAAAGGTCTGGGCTAACTGGTCGTGCCATTAGAATTGAAAAAGTCATTTATACAGGCAAGGAGGGGAAAAGCACCCAAGGATGTCCTATTGCCAAATGGGTATGAACATTTTATATTTCATTTGTGTAAGGGGCAGTGCATTGACTAGGGTGTTCAACTCCCTCGCCAGAAGGACTGTGCTTGAGCCAAGATCTTCCTACTCCTTAATGGCACACTTTTACATTCAATTCATATCATTGAAAAGATCACTGCCTGCTGAAATAACTAATACAAAAATAGGTCATACAAAAATATGTCTTGAGTATATACACCAATGCCTGATGCATCCGTGTCATGCAGGTCATTCGACGTGGCAGCGTTGAGGAGAAACTGCTGGTGTTGGTCCGACAGCGTGCCGGACATACATGCGAGACCTCCTGCATTATTGTGGTCATTCTCATCTGGGAGGGCATCCCTCGTAATCTGGCCGACCAACTCTACCTGGAGTTGAGCAGCACTTTAACCAAGCACGGAGCCCACACGCAGAGACGCTGCGCAATCAACGAGGAGTGAGTACTGCCATTTGAACACACAAGAACACACAAGAAACTTTTACTTCATCTACATTTCATCATGAATGTATCTCACTCTGTTTCACTCCATCTCCAACCACTGGGAGTACTTACATTGAATAATACGACTCATTGTTCTACATCGTCAAATCTTTTGATGGACATCTTGACAAAATCATATCATATCATAAGATGACATTACTTTATTTCTGTCACTTAGGAGGACATGTGCATGCCAAGGACTAAATCCTGAAGCCTGTGGAGCGTCCTTCTCATTTGGCTGCTCCTGGAGCATGTATTATAATGGCTGCAAGTTTGCTAGGAGCAAAATTCCAAGGAAATTCAAGCTACTTGGAGATGATAGTAAAGAGGTACATCCTATTATACCAAACGTTATATAGATAACATCTCTTAAATAATATATATATAATAACACTTTTTTTTTCCAGGAGGGAAGACTGGAGCAAAATTTTCAAAACCTTGCCACTTTAATGGGGCCAATGTATAAATCATTAGCACCTGACGCTTATTCTAACCAGGTATGTTTTTTTTCACCAGTATGTTGGAATCATCACCATGTTAAAATGATTATTTCTCAAACGACAGATAAACAATACATATTTATTGTTGCTGAGACCTTTGCATTCATTTAATTTTGCTGCTAACTGCCACAATTGGTTTTAAACAGGTTTTGTTTATTCAAGCATTTTAATCGGCGGATAACAAGCTCTAAATAAGGCATAAGGAAAATAAGATGGCAATATATACTGAAATAAATGTCCTGATGTTGAATACTTTGTTGTATAGGTGGAACATGAACACCGAGCTCCAGATTGTCGCCTAGGGTATCAAGAGGGCCGTCCTTTCTCTGGGGTCACTGCTTGCATGGACTTCTGTGCACACGCTCACAGAGACCTCCACAATATGCATAGTGGAAGCACTGTGGTAAGCAAATGCACAGAAAACTGCAATGGTGTTACAACATCTACTCCTAAAGCACCCACACACAGACACACATATACACACCCTATTAACGTCCTTAGGCACTGAGCCCAAAACCACTTATTACTACTTTACTTGTCGTTAATGTGTATATATACACAGTTGAATGCTGCATAGCATATAAGGGTTCATTAGCACTTCATAGTATTCCCTATTTTTCTCAGGTGTGCACCTTGACCAGAGAGGACAACCGGGATGTAGGCAAGATACCCGAGGATGAGCAACTTCATGTTTTGCCTCTGTACAAGGCCTCCAGTACGGACGAATTTGGTAGTGAGGAAGGCCAGCAGGAGAAAATCAAAACCGGGGCCATACAGGTCCTGAATGCCTTCCGACGCCAGATCCGCATGCTCTCAGAACCTGCCAAGTCCTGCCGGCAGAAGAAACTGGAGGCCAAAAAAGCTGCAGCCAACAAGAATGCCGGTCTCGACATCAAGGCAGAGAAGAACCTTCAGGCCAAGGCCAAGGCTGGCACTTATGAAAATATCATTCAGAACGCTGCTATGACAGGTGGGTAGATTATTAGTTTAATTTGATGTAGTGCCATGGGAATGGTTCATGCAGAGAATTAACGTGATTTAATTTAATTTTGTGTCAATCTAAGCAATGACAAATGTCAATTGTTAGATGATGTCTATTTCCAATGACCGAAAAGGATAATGAATCATGATGTCATCCTGACATTTCTTCCAGGACCGATTCCAGGGGCTATGGCAGCGGCAGGACAAGTGGGTCCATCACCACACCATCTTGGAGTCCACCCGCAGCAGATACCGCAACAGCAGCACACAAACATTCTCCCCACATACCCTGGATCCCCACACCCGGCCAGTTATCCAGGATTCCCGCTCCATTCTGGGTCCTTTCCGAGCACTTCGAAGGCAGGTGGCATGTACTCCGCGCCAACAGCAACTAGCCCTTACCCATCACCACTTCATGTTCCTAACTCCTACATGAACGGGGCAAACTCTCCTTACCCAGGGTATCAGTGTAATGGAGGAATGCCCCTGGATAATTATCATCCTTATTATGCTTCAAACCCAAAACACCTTGATATATATCGGCAACAAAGGCCAACGCTTTACCCAGAGCAGCAGTACAGTGTTCATCAACGCTATCCACCAAGGTATGGAGAACCAGGTTTACAGGTCAATGGTTACAGTCCCTGTAGCATGAGGCCTGGTGTTCATCCCATGGGCACTTACCCCCCCTATGGACCGAATGGAGCAACAAACGCACATCTTATGGATGCCCTGTCTAGAGGCCCCTCAACACACCCTGGTCTGAACTACGAAGTTGCCATGAAAAATGGCAATCAGTTTGGAGGATACCCAAATCCATACCTCCCTCAGAGTCCACAAATGTTCCCCCCTGGCCAAGATCCTTTCCGTATGCCGATCAAGCAGGAAGTGCTTCCCACTGGGTTAGGTAGCGAGTGTCTGACTCCACAGGCACAATTTGGTGTTCCCAATAACAACCTTCAAAGTGCAAGCATTAAACAGGAGCCTGGGACACCAAACACACCCACAACCCAGCAGAAACCCGAGATGTGGTCAGACAATGAGCACAACTTCTTGGACCCTGACATTGGTGGTGTGGCGGTGGCTCCCAGCCACGGTTCTATCCTGATCGAATGCGCCAAACGGGAACTCCATGCAACAACGCCAGTTAAAAACCCAGACCGCAACCACCCTACACGCATCTCCTTGGTCTTCTACCAGCACAAGAACATGAATGAGGCAAAGCATGGGTTAGCCCTGTGGGAAGCCAAGATGGCGGAGAAAGCTCGAGAGAAGGAGGAAGACGCAGAGAGGAATGGGGGTGAGGTCACACCGAGTAAAAGCGGCGGCAAGAAAGGGGTCAAACGTGAGCACCCATCTGAGTCATCTGACCCAACCCGGGAGCCTCCTTACAAGCGTTTTATCCAGACACTCTTGGAGGGCTCTCTGTCCAGCACTACCAACACCTATGTCAGTACAACCCCCTATGCCTTCACTAAGGTCACAGGGCCCTACAGTCGGTTTGTGTAGGAAAAGTAAATGATACCAAGGAAAAGGCATTGTATTCCTACAAACAGGTGCTATATTAACTTGGGATGACATACAACAGCCCTAAGCACCACTGGTCTGACAAATAACACTCCTGATTTTCAACAGAGAAACAGTGTTAGCAGAAATGTGAACTTCAGATCAGATAAGATGGAAACCACCTTCTTGTCAAGTCTTTCACTTCTCTAAAAATCAAGCTTTACTCGTAAGTTGACCCGACATAATATATTTATTTTTGTTCAACTACTTTTTGCAAGATACACACTGTCAAAACTCTGGTGCTGTCAGTCTGATACAACAGGACTTGTTTATACTGTCAACAAAGTTTCTTTTTTATGAACTATAAATATTTTTCTTAGAATATATTCACTTGGAGATAAAATCTTGGCAAAAAAACAGATTTTCTGACAGGCCTAAACTAACTTATGTTAAAGAATACATAATACCGTTTTCTTTTTTACACAAAAGCGCACGACTTTTAAACACCTAAATTATGTTCCAGTCAGCAGAAAACAGAACTGTTATCAAATCATCAGCAACTTGATTACTTTACACTTTCTTTATTGGACCACTTTTGATAATATAAATGTTACATATTACATTTTGAAATGTCAAGTTTGTGCTAATTCTATAGCTACAAGACAATATTTACTTCCTAATGATCTTCACAGAGAAATTACAATATGCATTACAAAATGATTGAGTGTAAATATGGTCTGTAAAACAGAAAACAGATGTTTTTTTTCACTTGCATTTTATTGGTGCTTCTTTCACAATTCTATGTCCTTTATTCTGTTTATTTTTAAATGAGCCATAGTTATGGTGCTTTTTAAAAATATTTTCATGAGAGCGAGAGAGAAAAAAAAAATCAATGTACAGCTACTTGATTCTCAACGGGGTTACAAAAGTCTTTGGCTGTTTCTGGGTTGCTGGCCATTGAGGTTAATTGAACAAAACAGATGTGAATATTTCATTTAGTCCTGTGTCATGCATTCACTAACATGTGTTCATACACTGAGGAACATGAGGCAAGGGTAGCTCAGTGTTGCTGGTATTTCAGAAGGCAGCTGGCATGCTGTGGGGGCGGGGGGGTATCTTTAAAATATTGTAAACCAACTGTAAGATACAAAAAAAGTTGTTTTGTACAGTAAATTAATTTTCAAATTTATGCTTAAGATTTTAATGTTGTAAAGAAGTAGTCTCAGCCTTTTTTTCATTTAATGTCTTTTATGCGTTTAAACTGTTTTTATTTCATATGGTGCTATTTGACATAGTAGTTACATAATGTGAGACTCATGAGGCTGATGAATGATATACAGTATCTACCTGTCATATACCTCAGAACATGCTTGGCAATAGGATTACATAACAAAGGTTTATCTTAGTCTTTTATCCTTCCTTGATTACTCAAAATGTTCACACTCGCTGAATATTCAGGTTACCAACAGGCCGAGAAGTTTTTCTTTCCCTCTTTAAATCATCGATCTGCTCGAAAGAATTACTTCAACTTGAAGCTTTGATGTTACTGCAAATCAGGGACATTTTCAACTAAGTACGTCTGAACCTCCATCTCGATTCAGTTTGTCTGTTTTGCTTCATTCAGGGACTTGCCTTCAGAATCCCGTTAGAAATTCTTGTATGCCATACCTAAAACAAAAACTTATTTTGTAAGGAAAAAAAGTATCATAAGTTATTTTATAGTTAGTAGGCTGGTGGTAATCTTAAGAAAAAATACGTAATTTGACTTTAATATGCACTGAGTTGACTAAAGGGAAAGTATGACACTTACTCATAAGGAGTAACGTGGTTTTATTTTGCTACAAAAGCAAGGCCAGGGCAGTTATTAAAGTAGTTGCACATTTTTGTGCTTGGGTGTAGTTAAAATTTATTTATAACCACTAAGCAATTGTATAATGAAAATTTTTGCCCCGTTTATTTGATTTAATTGATGTGATATATAATGGAATGAGTTATGTATGAGTGACCCCAATCTTTCACATATATTCTATCAATTTCTAAAGCACTTCATTTCTTTTTCAGGAAAATGTAATAAAGAATTACTTTATTTAAAATAGATTGTAAATGTGTTAAGGAAAAATAAATTATGTCACATTGTACATACCATGCATTTGTATTACACAAATACAATTCACTCTTTGTTGTTGATATTGTAGGTTCATGTAGTATGGTCGAAATATACTAATAACTAAATGCCCCAGTCAGATACATTTAGGAAGTCTTTGTAAATACTAGACTCCATGTCCAAACAGCAATGTTTACAGTTAGATCCCATTAGCAAAAACATAAAAAATTTGTATTTGTACTTCTCCCCATTTTGTAGAGAAATTATGAAAAGATGATGTTGTACAGGACCCAGCTGAAGTAGCAAGTTGAGTAAGCCAAGGTGATTTATCACGGGTTTTAAGCATAGCCATACTCGAGGATCAACATTACTTGAATGACTTTCAGAGCTTATCTAACGAACAAAAGGTGCTAAGCTCTGACGTTATGCTAGCAGTTGATAAGCAGAAGTTTGCAATTAGACACTAAAAAGGTTAAAAAAGTGCAAATTCCTGCTCTTTTTTTTAAAAGGCCTCCCTAATTTTCCTGAAGTGTGGTATGCTAAAAATGGAGATACTGTAATTAATGTAATGTACTGAACGCAGTTTATTTGAAAGGTGTTCATTATATCATTCCTGTTATTGCTAAGATGTGGGTGTTTTTAATAAAGGTTATAT
Source organism: Malacocephalus occidentalis (assembly GCA_900312585.1). Lineage (NCBI taxonomy): Eukaryota > Metazoa > Chordata > Actinopteri > Gadiformes > Macrouridae > Malacocephalus > Malacocephalus occidentalis. The sequence goes on from OMOU01010509.1 coordinate 17,307, forward strand.
TTATTTAATGCACTTTGATCTGTTACTCAACTTACTATGCATGCCTTGGTTGATATACATTGTCTTGCAATCGAAAGGCAAGTTTTGTGTAAAATGGGGCAAACAAAAATGTTAACAGCATGTTTTTTTATTCATTCAAATGAATAATTTATTTGCTCAGTACAAAAAGAAATGTGGTCTGAAAAAATAAAAAGCTCAATCAAGTGCCATGGGTCACATGGCACAAGCTTAGCATGCAACCTGAGTTGCTGAGCACTGGCATTTTAGAAAGGAAATGATTACAGGATTTCAGCCCAAAAATACACAAATTCTCTACAACAGTCGCTCAGTTATCATTGATCAACGTCATTATTTTGCAGACTTAAAACTAAAAATCCCTTCATATTCCACAGGACTAAAATAAAGTTACGTTTAAAACAAAATATTCAAGTTTACTTTACCTTTAACCGCAATAAAGTGCCATTTCAAAATGTCACTAGTCATTATATTGTCTTATATTAAATGTTGGCAAGAGCAAAAGAGAGATCAGAGGCCCTCTGCATAACTACGCATGTAGAGTGCATAACCAACGCATGGATGGGACTTTCAGGGGAACATAGGTTTGGTTGTTTTGAGCACCATCTTGAGGTCAGCAGAATCCCTTTAGAGAAAATGCCACTTGTCCACTGTACAAGGGAATACATGTATAAAGGCACAATCAAGCATGAATAAAGTAAAGAAAAAGGTTAGATATATTGTTCATTATCTTGATAAAACTGTGCAACGGACTTATTGTAGAGTAGGTGTACATATTTTTCAATATGAAAAGTGAAAAACAAGAAATTGTGTGCGACATGCTCTACAAGACTTTCCAACTAGAAGCCCAGTATTGGGTCCAGTACAGATGGTTAGAGGAGCATATTGGGCTTAATCTTCAGTGCACTGGGAGGTCAAGCTTTATCCACTGCACAACACAGCATGGCTAGCTGTCATTATCACATTATCACTTTCGCTTTTGTTTTGCTTATGCGTTTCCCAGGTTTTAGAGCAATAAAAGCAATGTGTTGGACTTTATAGCAAATATAGTCATTTACTTTTGGAGAAAACATTTCAAACCTGAACCAATATGGTCCATAAGAAACCTGCAGATGAATCAACTCAACAATGTGTTGAGTTGGTAGAGTACAATTGTGTTTTTGGAAACTAAAACCATTCCACGCCGGCTTACGGAGACCGTGTCACTTGTTGTTAGGCGTGTTGTTACCATATTATCTGAAGAATAATCTAATAATGTAGCCTAGTTGGAGTGGTCACCACCCACCGACCAATGTTCTCATTTGCTGTGATACATGGAACATGTCAAATAGTTGAACAGTGTTTTCTGTAAACTTACCCCCAGGAGACAAAGGGAGGGCACTACCCAGCGCAGGGGCCTGAGAACGCACCATGGTTGAGTGTTATCCACCACAACATTAAACTGTGCTGTAGTTCAGGTTAGACCGTTGTAAAGACACCCAAGGCGGAGCCAAGACAGATGTGTATATATATATATATATATATACTGTACACACATTTACATATACAGTACATTCACAAATCTTACCGATTCAACCACTTTTCTGGCATCCTCCAAACTGCATGTGAAGGGGCTCGCACTGACAGAAGTATTTTTACTGTCATCAACGAAGAAAGAAGAAGATGCATCAACCTCCGCGCCCAACATTGTACAACAGAAGTGTTGCATCTGGTGACATGGGCTCATATACGATGAAGAAACCATACTTTTAGTTTGAAGCGATTCAGTGCAATTCAATTTGAAAATCTTTGCATTTCCAATTGGATGCAAATCGAATACTTGGATTTTGTTACATTTAGTGACGCAGAATACTTTTCAGAGTACAGAGTACTCACCTTTGGGTACTTGCCGATACCGTATACTCCCAATAAAAGCAATTGGCGGAGTAAGAGTGCTAATTCTTCACATTGGAAATATACAAAGATACATATACTAAATCATTGAGCAACATGTGCTATTAGACACTGAATCGTTTCACCTGCAATACACTGCACATGCAGAAACACTCACCATTCTATCTCCCCACTGTTGGTGGTCTTCTGCACAAGGGCCTTCCAGTGCTCATGAGTGGACTTGATGATCTCCAGGGCAAAATTCTAGACAAAAATGGAAACCAATGGAGAGAGACAGAACAGTTCAAACAGCACATTATTATGGGTACAGTTATGTGCCGTGTTTTGGTGCAGAAAATCCCCCTACGGTTTTAGCATTTCAATCCAACTGTGCATAAAAACGTATATCTATCAATCAATCCTTTGATGTCCACACACAAGTCCCTTGTTTTGTGCTCCTGCTTCAAACACCACATTCAAAAGTTGACCTACCTTGTCTTTAAACTGACCATTGAAGGCAAAGCGGTTCTCAGGCTTTCCATCTGGCACCTTGTATTTTTTGAACCAGTCAACCGTGGCTTCTAAATGACCGGGCTTCTTTTTGCGAATATCCTCTATACCTAACACAGACACACAGACACACAGACACACACACACACAGTAGTGTAGTTGCAGTAGCATATACAGGTAATTCAACACAAAAGTTAAATTGACCCAATTGACACTCAAATACGAATTAACACCAATTAATAAACGCCTGTTACTATTCAGGTTTTGGGCATCAGCGTCATCAGCGTTGATGGCGATGATCTTCCAGTCGGTTTCTCCCTCATCGATCATGGCCAAGACGCCCAGGACTTTAACCTGGATGACCTGACCCGGCAAGCACACCTGAAGAAACATGTAAAACAAAACAAAAAAAAGCTATGATGGGCGACCCTGTGGTTGGAGGAACTGTGGCCGTTTCAGTCAGCGAAGCCTGGGAATGCGTAAATGGTAAATGGATAGAGCACTTGTATCCAAAGCTTTAGATTGCCTCACATTCACCAATTCGTACACGCAGTCATACACCAACGGTGGTGTCAACCACGCCAGAGGCGGAGCCCGGGGATCGACCCGGCGACCTCCCAGTTGCCAGACAACCGCTCTACCTCCCGAGCTACTGCCGCCCCAACAAGCGCGTGTGTAGCTCCTACCAGCGAGCCCACTTCGCAGACGTCGATGGGGTCGTTGTCCCCACAGCACTCTGTGTCTTTGTCCGTGTGGCTCGGGTCCTCCCAGGTCTGTCACAAAAAAAACACGCGCCTTGAGAGTACAGTTGGAAGACATGCCCGACCTATTTGGCGTCAGTCCCAGATTAAAGTAATCATTTAACTCATCGTGTCCATAACCGTCGCGCTTCAACTACCACAGCAAGGGCTTTGAGGTTTGTTTACATATTCAACAGAATATAACCTCCCTTAAAGCACTTGTTTGAAACATCTCCTTTTGTCACTCTTTGTGGGACGGTTTTGTCCATGCTTATTGTGTCATGTACAAACTGTGATTAAAATACCGTATTCAAGCCCCCTCCCACAGTACTTAGCATTGTTTAGCATATTGCATGTTCTTATATGTTGGTACTGCACTCAGAATGGCTCCTGTGCTCTTCTCCCAGCTGTTATGTAAATGGAGAGGTGATGCACCTGCGGCAGTGCCCCGTAGTTCCAAATGTAGCCCTTGTGTGGGAAGACGTTCGCCACGTAGCGAAGCGCTCCTTTCTTCACATCTTGCTTGATGGGGTTGAGCACCTCCTTGGTCGCGATCTGAAGCGGACAGGAACACAAATGGAGGTCGACAAGCTTTCCTGTAATCATTTGCGCTTTCTAAAAACGATCGGCACTCCACGTTCAGACTTTGAAATGTGATTTGAAGAAGAAACCGTTACAATTGATTTACCTCCATTTTAGCGTTTGACCATCGAGGTACCTCGACAACCATGTTGAACAGCACCTGAGATGTAAACACACAATTAGTAATAAGCAAATATCTATGCAATGCTAAAACTCAACGAATGCTAGACTAGCTTGGCATTATTACCTCATTCTCCCCCTTCTTCATTTTCTGTGGTGGCGCATCACTGTCCTATAACGAAAGACGAAAAGTGTTTTGCTGGCAGTGTTTCACTTTCTTCATGTGTATTCACCTAATGCCAAAATAAACTAAGACAAAGTGATTTTGAAACGATAAACCAGTGATTTATCAGTCACCTTTTCCACCACTGCATGAAGGGGAATGTCGTGGAACGGAGAGATGTATTTTCCCTCTGAGGTTTCTGGAAGATAATAAATACACAAACACAGTTAGCTTCCTTGGCCTAGGATATATTAAAAAAAAACATTGTTAAATGTTTGGCCGTCAATTCATTATCTTAAGACACTAAAAAGGTACAAACACCTATAGTTACATGCCTTCTCCTCTGGTCTGGCTGTTGGAAATATGACCTTACAGTGCAATGTTTTGACTGACAACTGCTTGATGCTGCTGGGACCACGTGACCAAGAATGGTGCGTTCCAGTCGTACTCGGAACTCGGAATTTGGGTTGAACCACCGGTTGTTAATCGTGCCGACTTTCCGAGGTCGGAAGTTGGCGCTGGGAATTACCTAACAAAGTCGGCGCGGGTGAGGTTCTTCCGACTTTCCGAGGTGACATTTCGAACTCAGGGGGCGTCCCCCCCCTGGAAATCGAAAATTCCGACATCCGAGTACAACTGCAACGCACCATTAGAAACGGGTATATCTAAATGATTATATGATATATATAGATGACTATATGAAAATATGATATACCTTCAACTACAACCGAGGCGTTAAGGACACGTCGGCAGCCTACTCAACAACCGGCCGGTTCCCGTGACCTCGCTGTCGACCGCCCCGTGTAGATAAAGTGTCAAGTACATGTTATCACAGCGGGAGAAACAGTAGGCCTTTAGACCGCAGTTACGACGCCGAAAACGACGCAAATGTTCCCACTGTGGCCAATTATCATGTATACTTACTCAAATATATCCTGTAGTTTGACGAGTTCGGTTGTCCCCGCGCCTCCGTCTCATAACGACGCGACATGTTTCTGGAGTCCAGTGAGGGCTGCGTCGTGACGAGCGGTTTCCTTCCCCGCGAGCTAAACCATCTTCTTGCGTTTCCTAGCGAGGCACGAGCCAGCGCTGCTCTCATCCCGGCCGCTCGCTGTAGCACCGCGATGCCGCACGTGAAAAGCGAATCTACGGAATCCGCGAAGGACCAGAGCCGTCGTGTAGTGGGATCTCACTTCCGGTGTGATTTTCCACAATAAAACGACACGCTGCTACTTCTCAACTCGAACCGACATCAGGTTTATTGGCTGTTAACAATTTGTTTTGGTGCATAACAAACGTTACTGAGGTAACAACGTACAATAAAAACAAGAATTATAAAACGATAAAAATTAGCCAAAAATATGCAATTATCATTAATCTAACGCAATTTCTAAACGTGAATATAACGTAGTGGAGTGTAAATGGTGGTGGGAATCAGTGGTGGTCCCGGGACAGTTGTTAATAAAGGACCCCTATTATACCACCAGGTGTGAGCGTAATTAGCCATTCCAAGCGGTCGCAAAAACCAGTTGGAATGGCCCCATTTGACGTCACAAGGGCAGATTGTTTTATCTATTTATTATTTGTTTTCTGAACAGGGAGATGTTGCAACAGTCAGAATTCTAAAACGTAATCGCCGCCTTGGTAAGCATTGAGAAACCGTACAACAGCAGGCATTTTGCATTATACACCATTATACACCAGATGATATGAGACGTAACACATAACACGTGTCAAGTCTCATATCTTAACACATAACAGAGCAATGTGCTACAGTGCATTGCCATGTCACACTTCTTAAGATTGTTCAATTTCATGCAACATGTATGGTGGGGCCTGGCAGATGAGACACATAGTTTGAACAAAATCAACTCTATCAACCTTTTAAAAGCTTGGCATTTGGATAGTCTGAAATAAGACTTAACTATGGATTAGTGATGGTGTTTCTCAAGCTTAATCCAGAACAACAAAACCAAAAAACAACCAAAGACTTGCCCCAGCAGGTCTGACATCATTTGAACTTGGATTTGAGAGTCGTAGATCCTGCAGTCAATACCGAGATCAAAGTCCTGTGTCCATTGTGGCAAGATCAAACAGGAGTGGCACCTGCCCTCAGCCTTTACGTTTTACTGCTGTTTGTCTTGAGCTATGCTCAAACAATACATACAAACATACAAACATATTAACACCACCGACATAATGGCTTGTACACTCTCGTCCATATAGCTCACACGGCTATCAGTGCTTTGATGTGACACTATGAGACAGAGCTCTTTCATGGAGCCACAAAGCGGTGCCTTCACACGCTTGATTACATATTTCATAGAGTTGGCTCGATCCATACAATTAAATAGTCACAAAATACTCGCTCTCCCACGTAACACACGTGTGTGCGCAGAAACATGCACACAGTCTCACACATATTCACAACGAAACATAACAAATCATAATTTAATGTCATTCTTTTCTTCTCTATTGTCTATTGTCTTGTCCTAATAAGCAGTAGTCCAGACATCGTTATCTGGGTGGAAATGGAGAGACGGGTATCTTGTGACTACACTCCACAGTGATCAAGAGGAAACCTAATCTGAAGCCCTGTGTGTGCTCCGGTGGGGAAGAGATGGTTGCCATTGTCATCGCGCGGGGTGAGAATGCACGTGTCTGGTTTCCATGCCCAACAACCACTGGGGTTAATACATGACTGGGTCATATCACCAAAAGATACTGGATTAGGGGAGGCAGGCTTGAATGTGACTATGGTGTGGCAGATTAGGGGAAACATTAACCATTAACCAAGAGGATAGCGTATTCCAAACATTGAGACATTTGGCAGTTCAAACGCCTATTAGTCTATATGCACCTAATAACAAGCACATGTTTTCTGCTGTGTATAGAACAGCTGCCTCCATTCAAGCAATGTTGTAACGTCACAGAGGTGAGTAATGGGGAAGGAACAATCCTTGTGTAAACTTTGGCAAGAGCTAGCATGGTGCCTGACAACCCTTATTTTGATTTTGTGTGTGCCGTGTTTGTGATGATCTCATATCGACCCATATAACGATTGATAATGATTATAGAATTGATATATAACGATGTACTACCAAGGGAGCTATAAGGCACCAATAATGTAGCAGCCTATCACAGGAATCACACACACACACACACACATATACTGCTGCCCTCACCCTTACTTGCTTGGACATTCATAGCACTCAATATTCAATACTACTTTCTAATCACCATTTCACCGTTGAGAATGGCCCTGTGCTATGATGTACATGTGATAATAAAACACCGAGTTTGACGCACACGCACACGCACACGCACGCACGCGCACACACACACGCACACTCCTCCAACTACACACACGCACAAGCGCGTGCACACACACACACACAGATTGTGTGTGTGTGTTTTTACACCTACAGGCAATACAGGCTTTCTAATGAGTGGGGTTACTAATTAGTCTGCCTATAAAGAAGCTAGAGCCTGGTGGAGGTCATTAGCGCTATGAAGCAGATATTAAAGCATATGCCTCGATATTATCTATAATACCGTATTCACCCTTCACGTACAGACCCTACATAGAAAATGAAGGGGATATTAAGAACTCCACCTACAATACACTAAGCACACAACTCCTACTGCGCCATACATAAGAGACACACCTCCAATACACAGACTTAATCAACAGAATACTAAACCAGGTAGAAGGACACTCAGAAACTCTACATATCAGCATACGAGGTTCAATATGTATTCCGGTAAGGGGAACGTGGCTAATAATAAGAGTACGAAGAATAATAGTCATATATAATATGATCGAGACATGTTGTCATTGCTCGTGGCTGCCATAGCGATGGCCCTTGTTGTCCATGCCAGTAGCCACATTTTAAGCGAAGTGTACTGCTGCTGGAATGTTGTCCTGCCGGCTAGGCCAGATTCACCTCATGCAGATAAGGCTCCTGGCAGATTCCAAGTATGCAGACAGTCCAGTGACACTTGTTCATTTTCTCTTGAGTCAATGAACAAGTATGCACTACCTAATGCACACACACACGCACACACACACACACACACACACACACACGTGTGCACACATGCGGGGACGTATACACATACACACACACACACACACACACACACACATACACACGTGTGCACACACACAGGTACGTACGCACACACACACAATATTTGTAATCTTTTTTGGATGACCACTTCCTATAGGTTTACGCGCCACCAGGATATGTGTTGACAAGTTGTGACCTTAACTTTCTCCTCGCCTAACATGCAAATGATTCCCTCTGCTGACACGTAACATCCCACCCACATATTGTCTCGCGACGCACACAACACCTGTTGAGGAAGGTTTGAGGAGCACAGTGATCGAAACAGCAGAGAATATATTGTTAGCAGGACACTTTAAACCAGTTTTGCCCTTTAAACCCCGGTCTTTCCTTTC
>OMOU01010565.1:2747-14597 GCA_900312585.1 Malacocephalus occidentalis
TTCTATAATCACAATCTATGTCAGGTAAAGTGCATATTTGTCTGTATTTGCATTTGACCTTTTATATAGTATGAAATATATATATATATTTGCATCAAGCAGGATTATGGCCAGATGTCCTTATTCCTTGTATCTCCCAGTATAGCCACAGTGGTCTGTGCATGGTGATTATACATTCTTGATCTACTAAGCTGCTTTCAGGGGAATTTACCCTGCAAATCTTGCAAACAATTGTTCCTTGACAGTGCAGCAGAGAGGGGTTTAATCTCGGAATGCCAAGTAAACTTGGGAAACATTACAATATATTCCAACATTATATAATTTTGAAGGCAATATTTACGAGATTGGAAAGATAAACAAGTGTAGGTTAACTGGTGGAAATATGACTTGAAACGAAACAAATGCTGTCCAAATATAATACAGCAATAATATTGCCGTAATATGTTTTGACAGCTGTCATTGGTTAATAAATTGAACGTTTGAATTTGTGAATCTGAATTGAACGAATCAGCAGCAGGTAGCGTTGGCTGTGGTCTATGCACTGTGGCTGTCAGACAGAGGGGCAGAGTGGAGGTCAGTCACACACACTTTGGCTCCGCCCCAATCTGATACTGGATTAACTTTAATCAGCATATCAATAATCTGTCGTCTAAGAGGATTCCAGCCCCATGCAACAGTATACCACGCATAAACAAAATGGTTCACATTCTAACCACTATGTATGTGTATGAATGATGTATCGGGGCACATTAACGTCAAGAATGGGACTGTAGTTTTACCCCAACATGTCAGCTGTCTTGACCTCCACACGACTCCGTCTGTGTTCTTCCCCCTCCCCCTCCACAATAGGAAATAGGTTAATACCTAAAGCCATTGTCCTCTTGTGTCTACGCTGTTCGTCTGTAGCACAGAGGTCTTCTCTCTTCTCTCTCAACAAACTCAACGCTTTGGTCGTGAAGCCAAACTAATCGCTTTTCCTCCATATGTTTGCCAAGCGAACAACATAAACGGCCGTATGTCCATTCATGTGTTTCCACTTCCACTCCATTTAAGAGCCATAGCATTAGAAGATAGAAGTGATAACTCTCCAGAATACCACTCCACGATGACTTCCTTTAAATCATCAACAGGGATTAAAAATAGATTAATGACTGACTGTGAGCAGAGATTTTAAATTGTATAAATGCACGAGAGGAGGAGACAGTAGTTGACGGCTGCTCGAGTAATAACAACTGTAATAACTGCCAACATCGATTGAATACTATAAGCGCGACCAACTGTTTGTATGAAACACCACAACTTCAAAAATGCACCATTTGTGAAGTCGCCTGTCCAGTGGTGCTGGTGTTTGTCGAGTTGCGCCACATGACTGACGTCACAAGCGGGAGGGAACCCGCCGGAGGATCATCGTCCTGTAAGCACGCCGATCCTCCGAGTCAGCAACATTCCCCAGAGGCCACGAGGCAGCCAGCTCCTGCCCTCCATCCGCGCTTAAGTGAGGGAAGGTATTAGCCAACGGTAATGCGGATGGGGTTCAGTGCGGTGCTGTCTACTGTGTGACCCTGACGACTGGGGGGTTGGGGGGGGGCGGGACATTAGCCATGGGGACCAAGGCCAACATGGTCAACCTGTGGAACCGGAGACAGAGTCTTTTCCCCAACTACAAAGTCTCGGGGGTGACTGGCGAGCGGCGGCCCTCGCAGGACAGCGTGGTGCCCTTAGTCAAGGAGAGCTGCCTGAAGACATGGAACTCCATGCAGGACCTGAGCCGGGACATCTACGACATCTACGCCGAGGACGAGGACGAGGAGGACGAGATCATGCCGCACAGCCCCAGACAATCCCCCAAGAAAAACTACATGATCAACATCAACGTGGGGGGCAAGCCGTACCAGATAGCCTACAGGATGGCCGCCAAGTATCCCAAGACCCGGATAGGGAGGCTGGCCACGTACACGGACCACAACATGAAGCTGGACCTGTGTGACGACTACACCGTCACGAACAACGAGTACTTCTTCGACCGGGACCCAGACGTGTTCCACAGCATCTTCAACTTCTACCGCACGGGCGTGCTGTGGATCAAGGACGAGCTGTGCCCTCGCAACTTCCTGGAGGAGATCAACTACTGGGGCGTGCGGATCAAGAACACCCACCGCTGCTGCCGCATCTCCTTCGAGGAGCGGCAGGACGACCTGAATGAGCAGCTGAAGATCCAGCGGGAGCTGGAGGCCGAGGTGGAGATCGAGGAGAACGAGGAGCTCTTCCAGGACATGTTCATGGGCCAGCAGCGGCGCGTGGTCTGGAACCTGATGGAGAAGCCCTTCTCCTCGGTGCTGGCCAAGCTCATGGCCGTGGCGTCTAGCCTGTTTGTGCTGATCTCCCTGGTGGCCATGACCCTGAACACCGTGGAGGACATGCAGTACAAGACGCCCAAGGGGCAGCTCAGCGGCAGGACCTACTGCGAGTACGTGGAGTCCATGTGCATCGCCTTCTTCACCATGGAGTACCTGCTGCGCCTGGTGTCCACGCCGGACCTGGAGTCCTTCAGCAGGAGCGTGCTCAACACGGTGGACCTGATCGCCATCATGCCGCAGTACCTGCAGCTGGTGCTGGAGTTCTTCGACAACCAGGAGAACTACGTGAAGCACGAGGCCGACATGCAGGCCGTGGGGCAAGTGGGCAAGCTGGGCCAGGTGCTGCGCATCATGAGGCTGATGCGCATCTTCCGCATCCTGAAGCTGGCCCGCCACTCCACGGGCCTGCGGGCGTTCGGCTTCACCCTGCGCCAGTGCTACCAGCAGGTGGGCTGCCTCTTCCTCTTCATCGCCATGGGCATCTTCAGCTTCTCGGCCATGGTGTACACCGTGGAGCACGACATGCCCCACACCAACTTCACCAGCATCCCGGCCGCCTGGTGGTGGGCAGCGGTAAGGACACCGCCACATGCAAAGAGGCTCTCTTTGCATGAAATCCAACTTGCAGTGAATTTAGATCCATTTGTTAGATGTCAACTATTTAGGCTGTTTAGTTATGTTGCCTGATGTTTAGAACTAGAATTGTACGATACAATATACTTAAAACATACTTAAAACAGTAAAACATCACATCAATTTCAATAATAATAATAATGTAATCAATTGCAGACTTAAATATCAACCCGAGGGAGCTGTGTGTGTGTGTGTGTGTGTGTGTGTGCATGCTCAATGTTATCTGTAATCAGAAAGCAGTTAGTTCATTTAAATGTATGTGTGTATGCTTTGGTTTTGGATGAAATCGCTATATAAATGCAATCCATTGTCCATTCCATATGTGTGTGTGTGTGTGTGTGTGTGTGTGTGTGTGATGTGTATGCAGGTCATGTATTTACGTTTGATAGTCAAGTCATCCTAGCATGACTGCTAACATTAATATCCCAACCCTGTGTACCTTCAGACATACAATTTCATTGTATTATTTGTATACTTGAAAGAGACAGAGCATGTAAATGAACATCAGTTAAAAAAAAGTCCTGAGGCAGGTAATAAAAACAGAAAAAGTACAAGTGACATCAAACAAATGCAAATGTACAGATACATGGCACAAAAAGACAAAATACATTGTACCATAAGATACCTCAAGTAGAGAGGAAGGGAGGTGATGTAATGGGTGCTCCTGTTATGGGCAGGAGAAGAGTCTTGACTGTAGACTCTTCTCTCGGAGTCAAACATCAATAGCCTCTAGACTCTAGGTCTACCTGCCTATCCCCAAATCTGTTGCTTAGTGACATTTAATTTCTCTCTCTCTCTCTCTCTCTCTGCTTCTCAGGTGAGTATCTCCACGGTGGGCTACGGAGATATCTTCCCAGAGACCATCCTGGGGCGCATATTTGCATTCTGGTGCATTTCCTTTGGGATCATCCTCAATGGCTTGCCCATATCCATCCTCTTCAACAAGTTCTCAGATTACTACTCCAAGCTCAAGTCCAACGAGTACACGGCCAACATGAAGAACAGAGGAAAGATCAGATTCGCTAAAAGGACTGTGAGAAGAATAAATATGTGTTGTAGTGGGGAAAGCGTCTCATAGTTTGAAGACTGATTTTTACTGTCTCATTTCATGTATGTATTTTGTATTGAATGTATCTGGATAAAAAAAGACGCACGATGCATATTTTATATAATATAGCCCAACTGTTACTTTATATTGCAATGTTAAGTGCTTGATTTTTCAGCTGCAAAAATTCAAAAATCTGACAAAAAACGATTTATATATTTTATTTTTTACAAAACATTGTGCTTGCCAAAATATGCTTTTAAGTTTAGAAAGTGTAGTTTTTAATTAAAAAAAAAACCCTATGTGCTGCTCTTTATCAGCATCTCTTGTAATCACGATACTAGACATAGAGAACATTAAAATCTAATGGCTTCATGATGCTGTTTACAATAAATTGCTGCATTATTACTAATTTCTTTGTTTGTTTCTTGGCTACACGTGTGTTTTTAGATCAACATCGCTACTAATCGCATACTACCTTTGCACCACCATAATCGTTTTGCGATTACTTTGCAAAGGCCTACACAGAAGTATGCATATTCATGCATATCAATTATTTCCTTGGCAATTGATCATCTTGTTAATGCAAATGTTTTCTATTAATAAATAACAGAATCATTCATTTAAATATCCGTAGCCTCTCTCTATATTCCCTACAAAGCAGTGAATTTAGTTTGCATTATAAAGCCAACGTATATCCTATATTACCAATAAAGGAATACGTCACTCTCTCCCACAATCCCTTGCGCCAGTAAAGTCACCTCTGTTGTTGACAAGCCGCCGGGTAGTAGACCTCCTGAAGCTATGGCTCCTCCTGTCGCTGTGTCTCCGTTGATTAAGGTTTGCATTGCGTATACCCATACTAATCAAGGCATAATCGGTTGTATGATTCTCTCAATCTTGCCGAACTGGATGCCATTTATGACCGACAGCTAGCTAGTCAGTCAGCCAGCTAGCTAATGCTAATGCATGGTAGTGTTCACCAGTCATGCAACACTCCACTAATAATAATAATAATAATAAAGACCACACCAATACACTTCAGGGTGTCACGGTGTTCTATTCGATGCCTGCGTTGTATGCACACATTTCACGCAGCTTCAACAAAAAATACATGCATAAATCAATCCACATGAATGGGGTTAATGAGAACTGTTCCTCTCCTGCAGACCGCCAGGTATTCCGCATTATTTGCCGGTATCATCTATGGCAAAATGAGATATGGTGAGTAACTCTATTGCTTGTTTCTTACACATTTGAAGCAATTGAATTGGGTAGATGCATTTGTTTTGTCAAACATCCAAAGCAAGTTTCTTGTGGCCAATGATTTCCTTTCAATGATTTGACTCTATTGTCATTAACAGTAGCCTGTAAATGTAAATGTGATCTGTACCCATCTGCAGCATGAACCATAGATTATTGACAATGCTAAATAGGTATTCCAGAATAAACACGGTCTACATTTTGTTTCTCCTTCTCAGATAAGTTGAAACCCATCGGAGCGGAGGAGAAGCGGGTGGAAGAGGAGGAGAGGCAGATCAAGGAGGAGAAGGAACGCATCGCCAAGCAGATTGCCGAAGGTTATCGCCTTTAATGGAAATGTGGTCGTGCAGCTCTTGGATGGTTTTTGTGGCCACTCCATTTTAGCTCGTATGCTTTGCTCAAGTCACTTTAAATAACAGTGCCTAAATGTGTACGCCTGTTCTTCTGCTTTCAGCCTCTGAAGACACCATTCTGAAGTAACGCTCCGGACGTGAACGTATTCTATGTGTACAGATCCTCACAGGCGTGTGCAATCCCCCGTTCCCATCCTTCGTGTTCTCTTGCTCTGGAAGAACCGGTCAAAACATTTCCCTGCACCTTTAATAATTCGGTTCTCCGGATCATTAGACTCCATGGATCCCCTCTTAAGTCGATGCTTGCGTAAAAGCGGCACTGTTCCATTGCAAATGTATCTATACTTGGGCTATTGTGCTATCTTTAAATATATTAAAGTGTTCTTATGAGCCCAGCACCACAATATTCCCCTCTTGTATTTTTGGAGTATTTATTTGACTTGGGTGGTTTATGTTTATTTAGGATCCTCCTCAACACAAGATGGTTCATCTCCAAGGGGTTTATCCAAATGAATAAATGAAATAATCTTCATTTACTTTGCCATGCAAGTGAAAACATTGACATCTGTTACCAGAGCATAGAAATATGAATATCAGAAAGATGGGGCTTCTATTAATTATTCAATTAGCATATTTCAGTTATCTCGGCAGCCATAAAGCGTTCTTGAGTGGAAGACCTGACACCACCTCAAGTGTGTTCTCATAACACGACTGCTTAAGACGTCTGTGATCTCGCGGTCAGCTGACATGATGGTGAGAGGGTTCGTCACATGGAGTCTATTTGGAAATGATCAGCCTGATAAGAAGCTAAGGCCCGGCCATGGGACAAGGCCAATGTTTACGACTTATGTAAACATACACAAATATCTACATATAAATCTATCTATAGATGTCTGATGTGAGTTTTCCACCCTTGACTCGTGTAAAAATAAGAATGAGGTGATTGGAGAACTGCATAGGATTATTGGAATTGGATTTACAAAAAGTTAATGACAGTAAAAAAACAGATGCCCTTTAAGAAATATTTTTTGTTGTAATAAAATTTGATTACAAACAAAAGCTACACACCTTGATATAATCTGAAGTGTACTTGATTATGCCAATTAAAGTACACTTATAGATTTACATCTTAATGTATACACAACACTACGTCAAAAGATTCCTGCCTCAAGGTAAGGAATACACAACATAATTTTAATAATAGATTTCAGTCTAAATGCATTTTATCCCCAACGTATCATGTAAACGGTCCTAGTGTAATGCATACAGCATTATCAAACCAATTACCACTGTAATTGCCGACGCTGATTCCGGGTTCACGCCTCTGCATTTAACTACCCATTCCCGTAACGTGCTTCAGTTGTCTGGGATTATTGGTGAAAGCTGTTGCTTAGGGACAAGCTAGTTAACCCCAGACAGCTAGACAGATCGGAGCTCTGTCCCAACCAGACATGCCACAAAAACAACACCTGATGAATTCACTGCTGTTGCTTAAGATTAGGGCTAAATGACCCAATGGCAAGAACATTTAAGAACGATTATGATTCTGTTGAAAGGATATGTAGAACTACAAAGCCAACACAAAAACTCGATCTGTGTCGCAAACTTTGCCCTGTTGTTAGGTCCTTGAATTTGAGAGAATTGGGCCTTGAAAGTCTCTGAATAGTCATTGAATGTGTGTCTTCTCGACAAGGTATGTACTATGATATAATTTGAAAAAAAAACAGCCTTATTTACTTATGTAATACTTCACCAAACATTACTGGCTTAAAAGTGTGAAGCAATCAAGATTCAAGTTTAAATGCAAGTGTCACATACGTTAACTGTACAGGATGTGCAGGTGTGTCAGTGTGGCCAGAAAACGAGGGTGATTGCATGCCCAGGTCATCCCCGTCCACCTGAACATGTGCTATTCTGTATAGCCCTGCCAGTAATTACATAAAGCCCATGCACTGCTGTATGCATGGGGTCACAGATTACAGTGAGGCTTTGGTTAAATTGGATCAGCAGTAGACTTAAACTCTGCATTTAGGTGCAAGATGTGAAAATAAACAGTGGGGCTTGTCTGTTGTCTTGGGTATATAAAGGCTCACCCCTGGTTGTTCTCACCACACGGTCAAAACCACTCTGTCTGGAGAGCGACTCCCATCTGAACTACAGCTCCGGGTAAGTCACCTTGTGGATTTGATGTCTGGAGTCTGGTAGTTTGAAGCAGCTTCGTTTTTTCCATGACTTTTGATCAGACTAAACTACAAAATTAGCGACTAAATGGGAACTCAATTTTTTGGACATATATGCACACACACTAGACTATCGGAACCCTATTTAGAAGAGAGAGGTTTGGTTTTAGATCTAAATAGTTGTTTTTGACTTTCAGAATATATATCTCTAATAATGATATTTATGCTTTGTGTGATCCAGAATGGACCTCCAAATGTTTGCTGTTGTGATGGTGATGCTGGCCTGCGTGGAGCAGAGCCTGGCCTCCTGTATGGTGGAGAGCTTCACCGTGAAGGAAGACTTCGACCCCAAGAGAGTGAGTCTGCAGAGAACAGAGAACACATCATATTACCACTGCAGCGATGCCCTCCTGCCAATCATGTTACATTAATGATTCATACAATCATGCTTTAATGCATTTCATTCATATTACCCGTATTATGTGTATATTTTTATGTTCCTTTAGTGTAGTTCCTTAAATATTATTTTTACATCTCTGTCTCTGTCTCTGCCTGCCTCTCTGTCTGTCTGTCTGTCTGTCTCTCTCTCTCTCTGTCTGCCTGTCTCTATGCCTGGTTTTAGCCTGCTATGCCTCTCTCTCGTCTCTCTGTCTCTCTGGGTCTCTTTGCCTCTGTCTCTTTTTGTCTCCCTCTCTATATATATATGTATATATTGTGCTAACTGTGTGCTGGTGTGTGGCGGAAGTATGCAGGGAAGTGGTTTGCCCTGCAGAAGAAGGATCCGGAAGGCCTCTTCCTCCAGGACAACATCTCAGCTGAGTATACCATCGGGGACGACGGCGCCATGTTGGCCTCCTCCAGGGGAAGGGTCACCCTGTTTGGGTGAGTTTTGTCAATCACAAACTGTTAATAATTACTACAACACATGCTAATTAACAATGATTATACTCCTGGTCAAATGGATGAAGATGTTTAAATGACAAAATCGCGTCAAAATGAATTAAGTTGAAGTCTAATACAAAAACAATGTCATTTAGAAGACATTTTTGCGATAGATCACTTCATTAGTCAGCTTGACGTTTTATCTCCTTGCACATTCCGTGAGATTATACCCCAGGGGAGTTCCCTGCAGCCAGTTAGACAGAGTAGAGTTACCTGCACCACGGTGTGTTCCCTGTGACCCCCTGCAGGTTCTGGATGGTGTGTGCGGACATGGAAGCCCAGTACTCCGTCCCCGACCCCACCACCCCCGGCAAGATGTTCATGACCTACCAGGGCCTGGCGAGCTACCTGTCCAGCGGAGGTGAGCCGCGGGCCAATCAGCACTCGCTCCACACGTTCTTGTGCCTAAAAACCACCGCTGTTGCGCTCATTCACATCAGGCTGATTCTCCACGTCGTTTCCGGTGTTGTCTAGGCGACAACTACTGGGTGATCGACACGGACTACACCAACTACGCCATCACCTACGCCTGCCGCACGCTGAAGGAGGACGGCAGCTGCGACGACGGCTACTCCCTGGTCTTCTCGCGGAACCCCCGCGGCTTCCCGCCTCCCATCCAGAGGATAGTCCGGCAGAAGCAGGAGGAAGTCTGCATGGTGGGCCAGTTCCAGCCCGTCCTGCAGTCCGGTACGGCCATGAGCCCTTAGTGAGCCCTTTATACCCTATGGTGATGTCACGTGCATGATGGATAGGTCAGCCTAACGTGGGTGACACTGGGTAGAGGAGGAGGCCCGAGCTGCCCGTCAGACCTCTGGCTGGACACGCCCCCTGTGTTTATGTCACTAGGGTGGACTATTTTGAACTGGCTTGTGAAGACTGAGCAATGTCACACTAATATGGTAACATCTGAGCCGTTGGAGGGACAACCAAGTGCACACACATTCTCAGAGGGCTTCCGTTTTAAATGCCAATAGACTGATGTGAAGCGTTCCTTCTTTGGTGTCTTCTCAACAGGAGCTTGCTGAACTCTGCTAACCCAGCCAAAGGGGTGTTTGGGCGAACCCCCCTGCATTGTGTTGGATTGGTCTGGTCCACCTCGCGATCTTGAAGAACCAACGAGCATCATGAGACCTCGGAGATGTCTGAATGTAAAAGTATGAATTCACGTGCTAAAAACAATCCATGTTCGCTCAGTAAAAGAAAAGATCCCTTCCTAACTGTGCATCAGTGTAATGCCAAATACAATCACAAATATGATATGTGAACATCTGTATTGTTGAATCGGAATGCATTGGTGAAAATACATTTTACAGAAAAACTGCGGTTGATTTTATCCATTTATCTAAAAGAAAGTAAGTCATATTAAAAAAATGTTTATTGTGCAATGGCAATAGAATACATCAATGCTTCCAGCCAAGACATTTTTGCAGAATACAAAAGATAGTTAATGTTTAAAGTCACTCACACACACACACGCACACACAGTATGAGTGTTCAGTAGTCCACCTACTGGTCCTGTGAGTATGGCTCAGCTGGAGAGTAGGGCCCGGCTCTCCCCCAGTAGTCCAGGGCTCGGACCCTGTAGACCCCCCTCACCTCCTGGTCCACTGTGGAGACACAAGCCATAGTATGTTTCAACTGCTTCAGTATCAGCTCACAAGAGCACTGGTTGCCAAGTGGCTGCTGTAAATCAAAGCAGTTCGTTATTTTCACATCCTTTCTTTTAGTCCGTTTATTTTACAGCTTGACACCCTGGTGAAAGGTTATCGGTTTGATCCCCAATGTCCACTGTCTACCTGACAGCATCCCTGACCCCCCCCCAGGAATAACATGAATCTAACTAACGCTCTGTGAGTTGCTTTGGTGCCTGCTGCTAAAAGTCTGTGCTAAATGACACACAGTAATAGTCAATGACTTGAAATGTAACCTGTAACCGGCATGGGGCTCCGGTAGTCAGTATTCATCCTCAGCGGGTGATTAAGTTTCCTGAGTGGGTTCCTAATTAGTGAGTGGACAATAGGATGCACTGAGTGGGTTCCTAATTAGTGAGTGGACAATAGGATGCACTGAGTGGGTTCCTAATTAGTGCGTGGACAATAGGATGCACTGAGTGGGTTCCTAATTAGTGAGTGGACAATAGGATGCACTGAGTGGGTTCCTAATTAGTGCGTGGACAATAGGATGCACTGAGTGGGTTCCTAATTAGTGCGTGGACAATAGGATGCACTGAGTGGGTTCCTAATTAGTGTGTGGACAACAGGATGTCCTGAGTGGGTTCCTTATTGGGCAAGTAGGCCTATGATGTTGTGCGGAGTGAGTTGCTACCTGGTGAGAAGACGTAGGAGGTAAAGACGGAGCGCTGGCCGTTGATGCGATGGAAGTCCTCGCCGCCCCTGGAGAACTCCACGTCAAACGTCAGGATGCACCTGCGGTGAGCGACATTTAGCTTCGCCTTGCTCACGAGAGCTTCCCCCAGTGGTCAGAACAGCAGTGTGTATGGTATTTCACGACACGCTATGCTTCTGGTGCTTACTCCACAGCTGCACTAAACATGTAATGAATGCCAATGTCCATATGAGGAGCCATACTTGGAGGTCATGCAGCGGTCGGACCAGACGATCAGGACTTGACCTTTGGTGATTTTGACGAAACGCAATCCATTGACCTGATCATACAGAGAGGAAGAACCAATGAAAAGCAATTCCAATTTTAGACGGAATATAATAATTGTAATTGTAAAATGAACCGTTTCAATTCTATTATTCAGAGGATGGTATCTTTTGCCTTGATGTTTCAACATTCGACCATCCCAACATGTTTTCAAACCATGACGTGTGACACATTAGCCATTAGGGATTATATGAGGGCTCTGACTGAGGGTCAGGCAGGATGTGTGTGTGTGTGTGTGTGTGTGTGTGTGTGTGTGTGTGTGTGTCGTGGAGGAGATGGAATGGAGTAACGACCAGCGTGAAACTGTGTTTAGAGGAACAAAGAGACTTATTGTCAATCTCGGACCCGTAAGTGTGTGTGCATGCGTGCGTGCCCGTGTATGTTTGTGCATGCATGTGTGTGTGTGT
>OMOU01010762.1:2436-13382 GCA_900312585.1 Malacocephalus occidentalis
TAGCACCACTGGAACACACACACACACACACACACACACACACACACACACACACACACACACACACACACACACACACACACACACACACACACACACACACACACACACACACAGTGATGATGAAAAGGGGATGGAGAGTGCACTGGAAGTATATCACTGGCTTTCTCAAGAACTGAACTAAAGCTTAGAATTATAAACAGGCTGCAAGGATGGGAACTCATGAATATTCATATCTGGCCCCAAACCAGGCTGGGTTTCGTAAAGACGCCCTCAGGCATCATTTATATGACTGTTCACCTGAAAATGTCTTTCAGTTATTTAATACGCTGGGGACTTCCTCTGTAGTGCACATTTAAAAGGCATTTATATACTCCTAGATGACCTAGATAGTTTGGGTTTTGGTAGAGGATGTAACTGCCGAGTCTTCATGAATACATTACCCAGGTTAAACACCAGACCAGCACTATATTTGTATCGATACCGTTTTAAATATCTGTTCAAATCACAGACGGAAAGATACATCAACAACCGATACTGACTGAAAAATCCATGTTTTATTTCATGTAACATTCACCATGGCAACATATAGACCACACATACACACACACACAAACAGACACACACACACACACACACAGACAGACACAGACACACAGAGTGAGTGAGTTTATCCCTGCCAGTGAGGCCCCTGAGTGTGCTTGGGTGGTTTTCGGTGAATCTTAGAGCTCAAGCTCAATCTTGACCTCCATTGTAGTATTGTACGGCTCCAGCAGGGGGCGCACCTCCTCAGAGAGGAACCTGGCGACCTAGAGTTAGAAAATGAGTGAGAAAAACGGTGAATAACTAAATTGTTCTTTACTTGAATTCTTTGCACTATACTTTCTGCTTTGACACCGGGATTTCCTGTCATGGGATAAATACCGTATTATGATTTATTAAATGTCTGTACTGTCCATCTACCATTATGTACCAAGTACCCTTACCTAACCAACATTATGGTATTAATAAAATCAGTACATTTGTGAATTGAAGTCGTGGACAGTCAGAAATTGGGTGGAAGAACGTAAAAGGGCGACCTGCTGTGGCGCGCGGCCGATGAAGGTCTTGGGATCCAAGATGGCATCGAGCTGAGGCAGGATGAGGCTGAAGTAGGGGTCTGCCTGGACCCTGGCCAGCAGGTCGTTGTCTCCGCCCTCCTGCTTCACCACGGCGGCCGCCTGCTGGGACAGCACGCGGATCTTCTCGTGGCAGTCCTGGGGCGGCAAACAGGAAGTGGGCGTCGCAGGTCACGTTTAAAACACAGTCAAAATAAAAAATACAAATGTAGGATATTTTTGTGTGCATGTATTTGTTTTTGTTTTTTTATTGTTATGAATTTCTTTGTATTGTTATTTAATGCACACTGTATTACCGTTCAGTGATTTAGCAGACATGGGCGGTTGAACAGGAATATGCATAAGGAGAGTACGCTTTTGAGAATTTCAAAGTTGACAAAAAAAAAAAAAACACAAGCGTGCTTCTTTGCTTCGCTGTCGTTCTTTCCTCAGGGGAAATTAGTCAAATAAGGCATTAGCAAAAAAACAAATAATGGAAACTGCAACATCGCCTTAACAACAACAACAACAACAACAACAACAACAACAACAACAACAACAACGTTGCCATCGTCAACAACTTCCAGCACCTGCCGGTTTCCTCCGGCCTTCACCACGGCCATGATGATGTTCTCGGTGGCCATGAAGGGCAGCTCGTGACGGATGTGCCTCTCGATGACCTTGGGGTACACCACCAGCCCCTCCGTCACGTTCTGCAGCGTGCTGAGGATGATGTCGGCCGTCAGGAACGACTCGGGCAGAGAGATCCTCCTGAGGAGAGCGGAGGAGGGGGACAGGGTCCAGGAGGAGAGATCGTGACAGGAAAACACCAACGGGAGGCGGCGGTTGGTGGAAAAGACGCCTCCGATGACGTCATCAGCGGAAAAGCTCACATGCGGTTTTCACAGCATGCGTACGAAGCAGCAGCAATTCTCATATATTTGGAAAATAGCCACACTTGACAGTTCCTCTTTAAGTATGAGTAGGCAAGCTATAGAGTCAAAAAGGAGGCGGAGATCTGGGCGCAGGCAACCATTCCTCCATGTTGCCTGTGCCCAGATCTCTGCCTCCTTTTTGACTCCTTTTTTCCCACACTACATTGTCATGATACAACACCGATTTGACAAGCCACTTAGTTCCCCTTTAGGACACACCTCCCATTCGATTTTGCGAGAGCTTTACAGAATACTAGGGCTATAACTAGAACAGGTTCCATCTTCTACTACTGCAGTGTTCACCAAAGTGGGAGGAGCGCTGTTCTCTAAATACATTTCAATGTGGACAACAGGCTTTTTTTGGGGTAATCAGAGACATTGCTACAAGGGGTAGGTTGGGGAAACTTTACATGAAAAGTTCTTGAACTATGTTATAGATTACGTTTCAAAATGGCCGACATTCTGTATTTCGTTTTTTCAGTTGTGGGCGGACCTGTTGGCGCTGTCGTCAAGCGTCCTCTCCAGCCATTGGACGGAAGCCGTCTGCAGCGGGTCGCTCAGCAGCGCCACTAGGTGGCGAGCTAGGCTACAGCAGCGCTCTGCGCGCATGGGGTTCCTCTTGTAGGGCATGGCACTGGAACCTGGACACACCGTGACAGCACATCATGTCAAATATATTTAGTCAAATGTCAGTACTTCTGAAAAGATAGTTATCCAAAAGAACAGAAGAACGGAAGTTATTTAGAACAAAAGTTAAGTCTTATTTTGTTGAGTAGACTTTGTTATCATTTAGCAGAATCAAGTGTCCGACTATTAGGGTATAGTTGAGCATGCAAGGTTAAATGGATTTCCAAGAGGGGATAAATACCTATCTGCTCTTTCTCAAAGGGCTCCTCAATCTCCTTCAAGTTAGCCAGCAGACGAATATCAGTACAGATCTATCAGAAAGATGGAACAGAAAACCAGGTCAAAATTGTTCCGGTAAGTCAATAGTACAGAAAAAAAAAACACAATACACCTATGATTGTAGATATCTATGTCTTTTTTTGCCAAAATCTATTCTGGGTTTACTTATTGGTGCAGTGCTGCTAGTCCACCACTAGGGGTCGACATTATCCATGCGATTCCCAGACTCGTCCCTCTCACCTTATGAATGGTAGCTCCAAGACTGGCCAAGCTGGACAGGGAGTCGATGTCCACCTTTCGGCTGTACGTCTGACCTGTCACCAGGTAGGACCTGACAAGGGGGGGGGGGGCAATTGTTTGTTGCGCTATTTATCGCTTTTTGTATCTCATCTTTCTCATCTTCCCCTCATTTTTATCTGCTGTTTTTAAGTCCTGTTGCTGCTACTTTATTAATCACTTCACCCAGGGGATGAATACAGTTCTTATCTGAGTAATTAATATAACTTTCCATGGCAATCGTCTCGATCCAATACTGGCCTCTTCCCCATTGAAATAAACACTTGTTTGCAAGTTAAATTGGTTCACAATTACCAGTTATGCTGTTGGGTTTGTGTCCATGTTCCAATAAAGGTTGCTTGTAGAACCAAATGGATTATGGGGGAATGAGTCTTAATGAGTCACCTAAATTGAGGTGAGTAAGGAACTCACTTTTTGAAGCCGGCCATCTCGGTCACCATTCTGTCCAGATCCTCTACCTGTCAGGACACAGGTCACCGCAGACAGTTGGCATGGTGATGTAATAAACATGTGATTAATGTGACATTCGTCTGTATCAACTTATGTGTAGGCTAGGGCATCTCTGCAGCACTACCAGGGTTTCTGCAGTTTTCACCAAGTCAAATTTAAGACTTTTTAAGACCATTATGAATTAAATTTAAGACCTATATCACGACGTAATAAAACAACAACATACAAAGAAAATGCAGTCACAAAAATACTTGCAAAGTAAATTCATTTAATCAAATGAACAAAGTGCTGAACACAAGTTAGATGCATTGAACTACAGAAAAAAAAACATACAAAGTCTGGAGGTAGTAGTGTTGCTAGTGGAGCTACTTGTGCTGGGTCCGGGGCTAATGGCTAATGGCTGTCGTTTGCCGGAGACCCTTCACAGCAGTGAGATGGTTCTCACTTTTGGCATGGGACTCCAGCGCCCGTACACCCAACGTCCCAACTTTAAGAGTTTTCTTGCATAAGAAGCAGTAGGCTTCAAATACATTGTTAGCGACTGGCTTTAACCAAGCCCTGAATTCATTTTTTTCGAGCCAACTATCGCTAAATTTGCATTTCCCCATGGCTGAGGAAAAGGAACGAGACACAAGCCAATAACACGAAAGCTGATTGGCTGCAAGTAGTTGTATGTTGGGCTGCCGGGTTTTAGTCGTAATACAGCGAATTATATTTGGACGAGCGAAAGACCGAACTACAACACGGAAAAGAAAAAATAAGCCATTCTAAAGTGCTGCGGGAGCATTTCAGGTAGCGTTACATCAATGTGTAGGAAAATGAAGACCTTTTTGCAATTATTTAAGACCTTAAACAAATAGTTCAGCGAATGTAAGACTTTGTAAGGCCTTAAATTTAGATTTTCTAATTTTAGACTTTAAGACTTTTTAAGACCCCGCAGAAACCCTGATTAGGCCACATGGTGATCACACGCAGGCGCGCCCGCAGTGGGCGTGGGAGCTGAACAAGGATCTTACGTGGGCCCTTCGCATGCCCTGAATCTCTGTGGAGTTCTTCACCGCCTTGGCGAGGCAGATGGGGGTGTAGGGGATTGGGGATCTGTGGGGCTGTCCGCCCAAAGAAGAAGAAAAGAGAAAAGAGAAAAGACAAGATTGTCAACGTTTAGATTCCCATGATATCATCGGCCCACATACCAGTCAAACCAAATCCAAAGGTCAAGGGGACAATAAAGATATACGGTCTGGCAGTTTCTTCTGTCCAAATAGACAATGACAACAACTTCCTCATATTAAATATATTTTAGGACATGGAGTGTCCTTAAATTGGAGAAGTCTAGCAAAAGCCACTTTTAGTGGTGTGGATAATAATAATAGTAATAATGAGGATACACAGAAACAGTTCACTCAATGGTGTGAATTGCAGAAGCGACTAAAGAGTCGCACATGAGAGAAAGAGAGCACACGTTTTCCATAAAATAGCCAGAAACGTGCCCACGCTCTAGGCCCCTCTATGGTTGCCACTCCTTCCCCGGAGACCCACCTTGGGGATGACCTGTGTGAGGGCACAGCCGGCCTTTTCGCAGATCCACACTTTGTCCTTGGGGCCCAGGGAGGCACACACGGCCTGCAGCTCGGTGTAGACCGACTCGTAGGGGAAGACCTGAATGCTGAGCTCTGGCCTGCTGGGGGCGTCCAGCTGCAGGTGCTCCCTCACCGCTGCGTCCGCCAGCCGCGTCAGGTCGATAAACAGCCTGCGGGGAGAGAGGCTGCGTGCTGAAGGACCGGGGGCAATGCTCGACCAGGCAAGCAACGTCTTCAGATTGTTATTACTGAAAAGGATACAACTCGCACACATGCACAGCTTCAGTTAACCTGTCTTCTAACACCACCATTAGCCTGCGTTTAATGTTAATCGATCACTGATGTTAATCGATCACTGATTGATGAACTACTTTTACATCAGACATGCAGTTGAGAAAATACAAGCGATTATCAAAAGCGATAATGAAAGGGGGTGACATGCATGTGGTTGCTGGATGATGAATGCACTGGAGGCGCTTGACAAATCAATGCACACTGGTTAGACCAGCCACATTCTCAGGGAGCACCAACATGCTGTTTAAAACCAACACTACACCAACCCTGCAATGAACCGGTTTTCACAACGTCTGCCCAAAGAAGCCACTGTCATGGCTTGTGGTAAGGAATTGATACATGACTGTTACATGGCCTTAGTGTCTATGTAGGTTTATCGATTTACGCGATGGATGCAAAGAGGAGTTAAAAAGAGTTAGGATTAATCTCAAAAGCTTTAAAAAACAAATGAGAAGTTGCATAACTCGTAAAACGCTTTATATCTGTACATATGTATCCATGTATCGTATCTGTTTAGATGTCTCTTATATCATAATTTGTACCTCAACTGAGGAGGAGATTCACAAATATGTTTCCATAGTTCCTATATGTGTGGATTATTTTGCAGAGATGTGTAACTGGAATCGATACTTTGACCGTAATCTGACAGTTTTTAGACAGTTCTATACATGCTCAGTATATATATATATATATATATATATATATATATGTTCAGGGGTATTATTAAAAAAATTTACCTTATTGTGTTCAATCCTACAATGGTATAAGCGAAGAACACTGGGTTGTACTCAATGTCAGAACCACGCAGGTTGAAGAGCCCTGAAGAGAATGATGTGTTAATAAAAAGAACATTAAAATATTTCATTATTGCGTATTCATGTCATGTCACAAACAATCGGTCCTTGACAACCTACTCCAATTTGGCCATATATTAAATAAATATATCAAACAATGTGTCATGTGTAATATTATACCCGTATCATTATTCAAAATTGGCCAAATGTCAGGCTGTCATGTCCTGACGAGTCTCGGATCGGATTTTGTGTTTGTCGTGTCTGTAACATCCCCCCCCACCCAAGCCTTAGTCATGCGACTCAGAATTTGAAACTATAAATCTGGTATGATACATTGTCCTTGAGATCTATTTTGTAAACATCCTTGGCACTTACTGGTAGGCGACTATTTATAGAAAACCTGCTCATCCATCATGGATGCCCAAACAAGGCCCCTACAATTGGAACCAATTGGAAAAGCTCTAGTCTAAATGTGACCCGAGGGCAATCAAAGTCTTAAAAAAAGAAAAAAAAAACGATTCAAATTAGGGCCAAAACACTTGAGTGCACCAATCAGCTTGAAGAGCTCTTGGACCAGGGTGAACACTCTGTGTGCCCGGGTGACCATCAATGGATTTATGAGCCTCAATTAAGAAACAACCCCTACATGCAATCTCGTCCAGCTCCGTGGCAACGGACCAGCCGATTTTCCGCTCCCGCATCTTGGCGCGCAGGGCTGCGATTTTGTCTTGCCAGGACATTCCTGTGAGGAGAGGGCATTGTTAATCATCAGAGCAGAACCTGAGTGGCAGCATTTTAGTTTTTTGTTTTTTTAAGTAGAGGAAACTCCATTCATCAGCTTCCGCTTATCCAGGGCCGGGTCGTGGAGGCAGCAAAGCAGGGCTCTCCAGGTGCCCTTCTCCCCAGCAACACTTTCTAGTTCCTCCTGGGGAATCCCAAGGCATTCCCAGCGATCTCGTTCTTTCGGTCACAACCCACAGCTCGTGACAATAGGTGAGGGTTAGAATGTACAGTAGATGGACTGGTAAATCGAGAGCTTCGCATTTTCAGCTCAGCTCCTTCTTCACCACCACGGACCGATACAGCGCCTGCATTACTGCAGACGCCTCACCACTCCGTCGCTTGAGGCAGCAACTCACCCCCAACCCGGAGGGTGCACTCCACCGTTTTCCGGCAGAGAACCATGGCCTCAGACTTGGAGGTGCTGACTCGGCTGCAAACCGCGCCAGTGCATGCTGGAGGGCACGGTCTGATGTAGCCAACAGAAATACGTCGTCTGCAAAGAGCAGGGATGCAATTCTGAGGTCCCCAAACCGGACTCTCCTCACCTCGGCTACGCCTTGAGATTCTGTCCATAAAAATCACAAACAGAATTGGTGGCAAGAGGGCAACCTTGGCAGAGCCCAACACCCACCCCGCTTGACTTTGTGCCGAGAATACAGACACAGCTCTCACTTTGTTTGTACAAGGACCGAATGGCACGTACTAACGGCCTCGGCACCCCATACTCCCGCAGTACCCCCCACAGGATTTCCCGGGAGGCACGGTCATAAGCCTTCTCCAAGTCCACAAAGCACATGTAGACTGGATGAGCAAACTCCCAAGCCCTGCTTTCCCTTCCTGAGTCGCCAAACGGTTTGCCAGAACTTCTTTGAGGCCAACCGAAGGTCCTTCTCCATGGCCTCCCTGAACTCCTCCCACACCCGTGTTGTTTCGGCGACCGCTGAGGCTGCAGCCCTCCTGGCCTCCCGGTACCCGTCTGCTGTTTCGGGAGACCCCTGGGCCAACCAAGCCCGAAAGGCCTCCTTAAAGGCTTCCTTAAACCCCTGGTGTCCACCAGCGGGTTCTTAGGTTGCCGCCACGACAGGCACCGACAGTCTTCTGACCACAGCTCCTAGCCACCGCCTCTGCAATGGAGGTTCTGAACATGGCCCACTCGGATTCCATGTCCCCAACCTCCCCTGGGATACAAGAGAAGTTCTTCCGGAGGTGAGAGTTAAAGACCCTACGGACAGGGGCTTCCACCAGACATTCCCAGTTCACCCTCACTACCCGCTTGGGTTAACCAGGTCTGTCCGGCAGCCTCCCCCGCCATCTGATCCAACTCACCACCAGGTGGTGATCAGTTGACAGCTCTGCACCTCTCTTTACCCGAGTGTCCAAAACATGCGGCCGCAGATCTGCTGATACGACAACAAAGTCGATCATTGATCTTTGGCCTAAGGTGGCCCGGTACCAGGTACACTTATGAGCCACCTTATGTTCGAACATGATGTTTGTTATGGCCAGTCCATGACTAGCACAGAAGTCCAACAACAAAGCACCGTCCTGGTTCAGATCGGGCAGTCCGTTCCTCCCAATCACCCCCCTCCAAGTTTCTCCATCGTTGCCCACGTGAACGTTGAAGTCCCCCAGTAGAACTATGGAGTCCCTGGGTGGCACCCTTTCCAGGATGCCCTCCAAGGACTCCAAGAAGGCCGGATACTCTGAACTGCTGTTTGGTGCATAGGCACACACAGCAGTCAGAGCCTTCCCCCCAGTGCCTTGCAATCGTATGGGGAAAACTCCAAAAACTTGTGAGTATCCCCAAACCCGCCTGGCACCTCACACCTTGGGCAACTGCGGAAAAGTAGAAAGTCCAGCCCCAGAGCAAACTCTTAACTTAAACTTCAAAATAACATCAAATATTGTCTTGAGATAATGAGGATATTATCATGCACATTATGTGAATTCTAATATCATTATAAATAAGCTGTTACAAACTCCTAGCTTTACTGTCCTGAATAGAATGTGATGACTTTTGAAAATAAACTAAGGCACAACCAAATAGAAAATGATGATGCTTAATTGCTACTCTGTAGCAACCTCCACATAATGTCCAGTTAGAACAAGAAACTGTCCTGGCTGTCCAAATAAATTATTTATTCCACAACCGAATCACAAGTTTGAAATTAGTTGGACATCCTTAATATGTATCTACACTTCATGCTACCAGTAACCACCAGGACCGGAGTTTTGGCCTTTTGAAATGTCTCAACTTTCAACAATTGGTGGCGCTAGAGACTGGGTCTGATTGGTTCCTCTTCAGAGCTTTGGCTGTTTGGGCGGGTTGTGAACAAAGGTGGAGATTTTGATCCAAATGTGAACAACAAAACGTATATCTTTAGTCCTCATAATAGTGGTGTGAAGTTACATGGGTAGGTATACAAGTGGAAGTGTCCACCCAGCTGGATGCCTACCATTTGCTACTACTGGAGTAGCCTAATCTATCCGGCACACATCTGGGTGGGCACTTGGAATGGCTGACCACACTCACAGCTGTTAGGATAATAGGAGTAGGGCTGGGGATCAATCCCTTGACTTCGATACCGGTTCCTCAACGCTACTTTTTCCGATACCATTTAAATGTCATAGCATAGCATGATGTACTTGTTTTGCATGTTCGAACTCAAAAAAAGTACACGCATGGAAAGTCTGTTTAACCTATCTGCGTGAATGAGATCATTCCCTCCCTGCGCGAGGCAATGATCTCCCTCGGTACAACCATAGTATTAATGGCTCACTGATTCACTTTTATGAGATTTGATACTCAAAGAATTTCGGTCAGTGCCTTAAAGGTATCAAAGTTCAATACCCAACCCATGTAATGATTCACAGCTTGTCATTTACTTCTTGGTTATTATTGTACTGCAAATATGGACATTTGTATTTATACATTTGATATAGTTATACTTTGGGTTCATCATAATATTATTTGAAGGAGGTGTGGCTGGGTAAATGTCCCACACATTGCTGTCGTTTTCTAATATGTATTAACATGTATTCATACTCCTCATAATGTCCACGCCTTGTAGCGGTGTGAGGGCTTGCGTGTCTCAATGACCCCAAGAGCTATGCCAGCGGGAGGGCATAGCACCCTTAGCACTCCTGGTAGGGTCACCCATGCTGGACAGGTCAAGGGGGAGAGGCCAGACAAAATGTGGACAACCTCTTCCCAGAGGTGAAAGGGGTTGGCGTAGGGTCAACGTCCCTACCCGTAAAATGCACCAGTTACAAAAGCACCGATGATGAGAAACCAAGATGAACTCGTCATCGGAATGGAAGGGCCCCCACACAGGAGGTTTATGACGCAGGGCAGTGAAAGCCGAAAGGAAGCTGCAAGGCCGACCCCCCTTCTGACACCCAAGACAACAATTAGAATAGGTGCATGGAATGTTAGAACCATGCACGAGTCAGGAAGAACAGCACAGGTTGCTAAGGAAATGAGGAACTACAGTCTATCTTTATTAGGGCTCAGTGAAACAAGATGGCTGCAGACAGGGCAGCTGAGGCTAGTGACAGGAGAGTTATTACTGTACTCGGGACACACTGAAGAGGGAGCCACACACTCAGAGGGAGTCGCCCTGATGCTGGCAAGGGAAGCACAGAGGGCACTCATAGGTTGGGAACCGGTCAATCCACGTATCATCACTGCCAAGTTTGCCACCAAGAAAAGCAACATTAACTTACGAGTAATACAGTGCTATGCACCCACAAATGATGCCGAGGAAGAGAAGAAAGAGGAATTCTACCAACAGTTACAGGCGGTATTGG
>OMOU01011204.1:2348-12692 GCA_900312585.1 Malacocephalus occidentalis
GTGATTCAGACGTGAATCTAATTGAACTCGGTCTCATCAGTGCATCACGATGCTAACCAAAAAAGAACGATATGAATCAAATGTATATAACTTCATGAGCTACACCTGGAGTGAAGCGTGGGTTACGACGTCATGAACAACACATTTCAACACCATCAGTTCAACGTGATCTTATCTTGTGTGTGTGTGTGTGTGTGTGAGTGTGTGTGTACGGAGAGACTTCGCGAAAACCAACCGGACGAGGGTGACGTCTGTGACGTCCGACTGCAGCGGTGACTTCTCCCAGCTTGGGGAACATCTGCTGGAAAAGCGAGGGCAGCTGGAGCAATTGTCCTGGTCGTCTTCTGGGACCATTATCTCCTTAAATTAGAAACGAGCCCAATGACCAGAAACAATGGAATGGAGAGTGACAAATACACTTTTTTGGATCATGTCGGAGCAATGTGCCCCAATTGAAATATTTTTTGTCCTTTTATATATATGTACGTACACACACACACACACACACACACACACACTCTCTCTCACACACACACACACGTGCACGTGAAACAGCATGAAACAGTTTCCATATAAATGTGGGCTGGAAAGAGCACTAAAAGTGGAGTGAGAGTGAGCAGACGTCCCCAGGACAGAGATGACCACATGTCCTCTGTCGTCTCAGGCCTCCCATCAAAAAGCCACACGCGTCTGGTGTCCGGGGAGCCATGGGAAACAGCTCAGGTTGGAGCTCAGGCCGTCGCCACGGTGGTGCTGAGGCTGCTGCTGGGAGTGGGACATACGAGGACTGACGTTTGCACTCTCTCTCTCTACCTCTCTCCCTCTCTCTCTATCTCCCTCGCTATTGCTCTCTACCTCACTCTCGCTCTCTCTATACCCTTCTCTATTTCTCTGTTGACATCTCTCTCTCTCTTCTTCTCTCTGTCTCTGTTTCTCTCTGTCTCTCCCTCTCTCTCTCCCACTCTCTCTCTGTCTACCTCTCTCACTCTCTTCTTCTCTCTTTCTTTCTCTCTCTCTCTCTCTCTCATACCTACAGTATATGCTGTATATTCCTGGAATGATTGGTCCACAGCAGTCAGTCCACAGCAGGGCCACTCCTGCCCTCTCCTGGACTGCGGAGGGACCACAGACACTCACAGGGGGGTGGGAGACATACCACGAGGGTAGAGGAGCATGCTTGTATGTGTAAATGTATGCATGAACATGATGGTCAGAAAAGAGGCAAATCATTATTGGCCTTTTGTTTTGCGTCCGCCATACATTGTGACGACACAAGCATCAAACAAGTCTTTCGGAGTGTGCAGGACCGCTCACGACATCCGTCCTTCCTGTTTCTCCACACCGGCTGTCTGCATGAATGACTGCTTACGAAGGGGAAAGGTTTTAGGTGGGACACTGGCAGGTGACCCCCTGCCACGGGCCACACGGGTGGCTTTCCCGGTCTCCTCCGACTCACAGCACACGTCGTTTGAAAGCAGCGTATTAGAGCGTTGGCATGGTGAGAGTTGTGAGGGGCAACGCACAGACACCGTGCCACGGGGGGGGGGGGGGGGTGCAAGTGTTCTTTTGTGACACAACTTTTTTCATTCCCGTTTTTAATTCCTGGTAGTTTGAAATAAACACAGAAGTGCACACATACGCATGTTACTGTCGCGCTCAAAAAACAACTGCAACGCAACGTGAATGCGACGCATTGCATCAGCTGTCTTGCTCCATCATCGCACTTTATCTGGTGGTTTGGCAGCTCTCTCTAACCGCTAGCTGTCACACATCCAATATTTTCCTTTTCCTTTCCTGTTTTAAATGTACCCCTTCAACAAAAAAAAGAGAGAGAAATGCAAATCCTCGCCTTTCCAAATAATCCACAACTCCGATGCCATTGAACTTATTAAAGATTCAACAGTGTTAAAACAACATAACACAGCCATGCGGGAAGAGGGAAGGAATACCCTTCCCAGGATTGAGGAATCCTACACTCATGAGATCAAGGCTTCACCTTATGTTCTGGCTGACCCACATCCCCAAGCCAGGAAACTTGTCCTCACGACCGACCACCGCCCAACCCCCGCCGCTTCGCAGGAAGCCCCCGGGCCCCGGCGCAGGTTAGCTTGCGGCGCCGCTGCCCTGAACATGCTCCAGCGCGACCCCGTGCTAATTCCCTGGTCAGAGCCACCCAGTCAGCGCAGGGATTCCTCACAAACCTCAAGGTTTATATTCGCAAGTGCTGCTCTGACTGGGAACCCAGAGAAACCTGCGACCGGTAATAACAGCTATGTCTCTGTCTCTCTCTCTCTCTCTCTCTCTCTCTCTCTCTCTCTCTCTCTCTCTCCCTGAAATGTGTTCCTTCACCCCAGGTTTTTGGAGGGAGAATGTTGAACACACTTCCTGTGCGGCTATAGAGTATTTATTACAGCTTGTGTTTCTCTCACGGGCTAACGGGGGTCATGCTGCTGAGCCCTGCTGTTTATCCCAGCGGTCAATCACCACGGCAGCAAAGGAAGGCCCGGTTGTGGGGTCAAATCCAAGTCCTCAAGTGGTAGTGATTGTGTAGCCTCTAATCTGAGCCCACCCTTTGGCCCCGGGTGTGATATAGGCCCACTCCCTGCACTCCCATGCGATGAGGCAGCGGCAGCGTGCCTTTGAAATAATATTTCAACAGTGGTCACAGGCGCAACACCGGCGCCATCTCTCAGCTTGGGCTGCTCCCACCAAAGTTCAGCGTAAGGGATTTTCATTTTGTTTTTCGGGAGAGGTATTATGCTACTGTGGCGGACAATTTAAGGTTAGAGAAGAGTTGTGTTTGAAAAGATGAGCTTGAAAAGAGGAGAAGGAGCCCCCTCGTGCTCATTGGTCAAGCCTGGAGTACTCTCGCTCTGGTTGTGCTATGGAAGCTGCCAGAGGACATTATTAGAGGGAACTGAAAGACTGGAAAACAGACCTGAAAAAAAATGTATAAGAAAAATAAAAACAAAATGGCAATGTGTTATCACTTACCGAGATTGAAGTGATGAAAAAAGGACAATAATGGAATGGCCCCAACAGTATAAAAGAAGATCGTTTAGCTCTATGGTTATATTTCAATGATCCATTTTGTTTTTACCGCGTTCTTTGGCAACGATTCTCTTCTTTTTCGGGGTATAAAATGTCACGCCTCCTGCTCCTGTAATGGCTGCACAGAGAGACCAGGGAGGGCGGCCGGGGAGTTTATTCTTCTCCGCAACAAAACTCTCTAATAGATGACTTTGACCGTCTCATTTTCATTTCTATGGCTCGGTGGAGGCTCATTTTCTCTCTGCCTACCTATGCAGCCCGACGGGCTCAATAAAAGCCAATGAGCTGTTGAAAACAGACAACGCCATTATTTGTCTTATGCAGAGGAACATATGGTTTGCTCATTGGCTTCGTGCTCATGGAGGCTTCTCTTGCTGCGTTCATTTCTGTCTGTATCCATGCATTCTCTTTCCATCTGGACAATTATTGACTCTTTCTACTTTCGTGTGCTCGTTCTCCCCTTTAGTACAAGGCGGTCCACATTGTGATGTACTCTACAATATGCCAATGTCTTAAAGAGAGTCACGAGTGCACGATGTAAACTTCTTTGGTTACCTTACCCAAGTTTGTTGGTTTGGAGTTTGAAGAACACATGGTTTACGGAGGAGATCCTAAAAACATCTTTCACTTGAAGAAAGTCTTTTGTCCATTGTCTAACATATTATCTCAATCACCTCGCCTGCCACCAAGATGATTCCAACACATTATCTATTCATAGTACACTTCCAGGGAAACGTTGCCAGTTGAAGATTGGATGTTGTGCTTTTAAAAAACATTTATAAATCCGCCCTCCGGACTTGCAGAGATAAGGAGAGAGGAGCCTTGTCATCCCTCGGCGCACGGATCCGCAGTCGTGCATGGAGCTGTCAAGATGTCTGCAAATGTGTATCAGGTACCACACCCAGAGGCAAGCAGTAGTTAATGGGCCCCTTCATAAACACCTGTACCATCGCCCAAACCGAACACAAAGCACAAAGGGCATCTCAAAAGCCCATTACCGTATCCCACTTATTTCTTCTTCTTCTTCTTCTGGCAAGGCCCAAATAAGCCCCTTTGTTAAAGTTTTGTAATTATCTTGTAATTCTTCTGACTTGGAAGGTTGCGTAATTGTCAGTTCAAACCTCTGTATTGCAGAAGCAGTCATCATGTGAGGTTCACACCGTTCCTCTGCAGCCTCCCTGGAGCTGTCTGCTAGTCGACCTGTAGCCACCTGCCTGGGCTCACATGCCGCCCAGGCTCCACGGTGGCAGTTATAGATTCAATCCGCCAATCCAATGTGTGCATGTGTGCCGACTGTGTGTCCCAATGTCTGCTGCCTTCAGCAAAACGCCTTTAACCTCTACCTACTCAATCAAATAAATCAGAATTCATATCACAGTCATTTGCATTAAATGCAAATTGCTTTGAATTATCCTATGACTAAATAGTGAATAGTAAATATATAGGTAAAATAAAATAAGCAAATATATACTTACATGCCAGATATATGCCTGTTTTACTATCAGGTTTAATTAGAATGCTATAAAAATGCTTGAACCGCTGTTTCCATGGCATATCTCTGCTAGCTTTCTGCATTCTATTTCCAGAGGCGAGGCCAGATTCGCTGCAGTGCCATTGCCGACCACAAGAGGGGCCTAGAGCTCCTCTGGTGGCATCTGGGATTCTTTATGCAGGAAGACGATTTATTATTCAACCATATATTAGGACTACTGGTTATATGAATATCACGGAATTAAAGCACATTTTTAAGTTTTATTACTTAAAAAAAATTGTATTGGCTGCTTTCCAGATTATTCAAGCAAATTCATAATAATACCAACCACATTTCTACAATAATACAACAGGAGAGACAAAATAATGTAAGGAATAACATAGTTGAACGAGCTGAAAGAGCTGGGCATCACTACACAACACTTCATAAGCTCATATTCTGTTAAAACAGCTGCGACCGTTGCCCAGCACCATCTGAGAATCTCCAAGATTCTGCACAAATTTTACTTTAGTCTCCATTATTTAATGTCATGAGTGAAAACATTTTTGACCACAGAAAAGCAACATGGAGCAGTTGCTAGTCAGTGATTGGCTCACGCATAGTGACAGTAGTACTCCAACCATCCTTATGAGTGTGACTGGTTACAGCAGATCAGTTGGTGGTCTCACAAGGCTAGTGGCTCACTTACTGACAACCAACCCTCTAGCTGTTCGAAGCATTACTGCATCTAACTTCTGATGTTACCTGCAATGCAAATACACAGCTACAATTCAACCCATAACACACAAATAATGCAACAAATGCTGCAAAACATTGTAGCCAGCAGATAAGAAACATGAAAGACAAACAGAGGATGAAAGAAGGTTTGTGAGTGTGAAGGTCTTGTTCAGCACTACAATCACATATCATCATGTACAATAACATATTGGCCAACATGTCAGATGCGTATTTGTATGGCTCAAACAAAACGGCTTGAGCAACGCGTGTATGCAACATACACAACAAACCTTGGAATGCTGTATGAAAGTGATAGTACTCACGTTTGTCTGAATAGACAAAAAATAAAAGATAAAATAAAAAAAAGCAGAAATACACACATCCCAACTGACATCCCACTCTGTAGGGGGGGAGGGGGGGGGGATTCAATGGATAACTCTTCCTCCACATGGCATCTTTGCAGATGTATGCAACGAGTGGGTCATGACAAACTCATCTTCCTCCTCCAAGTTCAACAGTCCTAGTCGCTGTCTGATGAGGCACTGGAGCTGTCCGAGGAAGACTCCTCTCTCTTCTTATGCTTCTTTTTCTTCTTCTTCTGTGTTTTATCATGCTCCCGCTTGTGCTTCTTGCTCTTCTTCTTGTGGCTCTTCTTCCTCTTGTCCTTCTTGCTCTTCTCCTCGTCGCTGGATGAGTACGATCTGTTTCGCTTCTTCTTTTTCCCATCGTCGTCATCGTCACTGGATGAAGAGCAAGACCTGGGGAGCCGAGAGAGAGAGAGAGACTCAGAAATACATTTGAGAAAGGTTGATGCGATGCTTGGAAACTTAAAACCGTTGTTTTGATCAATGAGCAAAAAAAACTATAACCACAAACATGACCAGACACCTGAAGCAGCTCACCTCTTTCTTGATTTTCGATCTCTGCTTTTCTTTCGCCTGTGTTTACGGTCGTCATCACGGGAACCTGACAAAGTTATGTAAGTAAGAAGTGAATAAAAGAGCTACAAATAGAAAAAAAAAGGTTTGTTTCCCAACCTTGGGGTCAGGACACCGCCGAGGGTCGCCTGATATGGATATGGTGTTAGCAATACAAAATAAATGGGAAAACAGGCTTCAAAATGGTTTGTATCCATGAGCTCAACTAGTGTGGCACAATGTGCATACATTCACTGGTACAGTGGTGTTACTGGCAGATGATGAGACCATCCTGATCTAGTACATGTACATGTTCTGCACAGTTTCACTCTGCAGCTCAGTCTGGCCTCAAACGCGATGAAAGCCTTCTCCAAAAATGTAAAAATGATAAAACCATTAGCAATCAGGAAGGGAGTCAGGTTGAATAAAGACATTTAAAGATGAACAGAAAGATTTTTTCTCAAAAACAATATAGGACTTGGAAATCAACTAGTGCCAGACTGATAATCACTGTGAAACACAAACCAAAACTGGATATTCTGACGTGACTGTACATTGACATGGTTCGAATTATGTCTGGGTGTGGGGGTGGGAGTTGGAGTCACCGGTTGACTCCAACTCCCGGGATATGGACCCACTGGGGTCCATATCCCAGCGCGCAGACGCCCTGCTGACCTTTAGAGCGCCCGCTGCGACCTTGCTTGTCCTCACGGCGTGGCTCCGGCAGATCTTCCTCGCTCTCCTCGCTACTGGTGCTGCTTACGTCCAGGACGATGTCTTTCTGGGGGTCCACGCGCACAAAGTTCCTGCACTCGAACGTCAGGTGACCCGCTGGGAAAAACAACGACCACAACAACAACAATCCAATGATGCTGTGTGATCAGAAAAAAACAAAAGAGTTTCCAAGTTATGAGATTAGTACTTACGATAGCCACATTTCTTGCAGCCGGCACGGATGTTGTCCTTATTTGGACCTGTGGACAAGATTGGGGAAATATGTAACATTGTTTGGATAATTATTGTTTTTGTGGACTGCATACATCAAAAATGCCTCGATTGGGTTGAATGTGGACCAATAAGATAGTAAACTAAATAAAAAAGCTCAACTCCGGCCCGCCACCTCATTCTATGTGGCCCGCGAGAGCTCACAAAGAATATAACTTGCTTATCAGGCCGGATTGGCCATCAGGAGCACCGGGAACTCTCGGTGGCCTGGTCGTCTATATGGTCCGCAGGTCGCCCGTTGTCAGTCCACTGAGAGGCGGACCAAGCCAGTGCTTAGTCGCGGCGGCGCAATATTGCAATAACACATTGACATCAACGCCGCCGCTTGAGCAGGGGGCGGGAAAAGCATCACCAGAATGCAGGACATTAAAAAGCAACAAAACAGGTCATCTACGTGTCATTCGAGCAGCAGAAAACTTGGCATGCTCGTAATTGTTGCGTGTATTTCAACCATAACGCTGGTGTGGCCCAGGATGAAATTGAGTTTGACACCCCTGCCATAACCACATTCTGTTTAGCCGCACAATCAGAACACAACTTGGTTATTCACATGCAGATTGCTTTGGAAATGTTTACATCTTGAAAATAACAACGTAGCATAATATATAATGCACGATTGGTGCTTCAGTTGTTTAGTTAGCATTAGTAACTTAACTATTATAACAAAACGTAGAAAGTATTCAAGTAGATATCGCCAGTCAACAGGAGATATCGCCTAGCTACGTTCTAGGAGACACGGTTGTCGCTAGCGACCATTACCCTTACTAGCCATTACCCTGAAGTAGCCATGTGACTAAGAAGTAGATAATACACACAACCTAATTAAGAGAAATACCAAATGAGATTTACAAACAGAAAATACTTGCCAGGAATATCCATTTTAAGCACAGTAGCAACAATAAAGCTAGAAAACAAGTTCAGCGCGAAACAACCAAACTTCCACGTTGTGCATCGGGATAAAGGGGCCGGCGGGACACAAAGCCATAGGAACTATACACCCAAGGTTCCTACGACAATCTGTCTCGCTCGGGTTTACATTTAGAATTATACCTGCGCACACATTTTTAATCCAAACTATGAGAAAATGTGTCCTATAATACACCTTGAGCAGAGAATTCCAAGTTCATAATCTACAAATTCTTCCCATTTTGGTCTGTCAACCATCTGGATTTTGAGGTCCCCAAGCACCCCAGACAGCCAGGCACCAACCCCACCACTATCAAATGGACTGAAATAAATTAAAGAAGAAATCATGACAGGAATTTTACTTACTGAGCCTGGAATTTCCCACCACTGCTCAAATCCCACTCATCACACCTATGTGGTTTTTTTCCTTTGTTTATTTTATTAGAAACATTGTTTACATGAGTTATATAGCAGTTATACCATTTATAATTGCATGAATTGGTTTATTTTAATATTCTTTTTTAAATTTGCTATGTTCTTTTTTTGCTAGTCTGACCCAATGTGCTGTTTTTACTCAGAGGTGGGGGACTCCAGTCACATGGTATCAGCCTTGAGGACATTTGAGGACCAGAGAGATCTCTGTCCTTGAATGGGTTCTGTTTAACACTGCAGTGTGAATGTTCTCAGCTACAGGGATAGCATACAAACGTCCTCAGATATGAACCCACTATAGACAGAGGTGTTGGCTTGTACAGAACAGTCAGCACCATTTCCAATCGGGGGGGACAAACACTTCAGTATGCTTCAGTCTCGAAGAAACCTAGAATTACTCTGGTGATAGTACTTATTAGGGCCTACCTATAATTATAGCCACATATACCCTATATTATAAGTTGGATTATGGCTACAGCAGTTCACATATGCTTATTTTTGACAGTTAGCACAATCTTCAAATTACAATAGGCTCTACTGTATGTTGTGGAAATCACACATTGTCATTCTAACGGTGTTGTGGTTGAGCCATTGATAAAAGGATGTTTCATCATAATGACGGTAATGTGTGAGAGTGCATTCATGGAATAATTGTTTATTTAATGTGAGTCAGTGAGTCACCACTTGTTGGCGGTACAGTACAGTTTGGTACTAATGTGCTAATACGCTGGAGCGGTTTGGAGAGACAAAGTGTTATTTTTACACGCGACAGGTTGGCTCCCTGCTTTAATAATAGTTTGGGAGAATTCCCTGCCTGAGGTTGGTTCAATTGTCACATGTGCAGCTTACTCTTAATAAATATTACCGTTAAACGGTTCACATGTTTCTGAGGATGTAGAAATGTTCTCCTATTTATCTATTATTTATTTTCGCCTTCTTTAAGAGGTAACTGCACCAGCCAACAATACGGTCCAGTGTTTCTGTAATGAGCCATAGGGAAGTTAACGTGAAACCAAGGGGGACGCGGTTATACTTGCTGCCTCACATCCATGTGGTCCCACACAGGGTTTATTATTTCTGCTCTACGCATCCCTAGCAACAGGATAAATATATGTTTTATGATCGTCACATCAACTCTTATTCCCACAGTAATTACAAAATGGTAGCCATTGTAAATCTTAACAAACAAATCACTCATTGTTTTGTTTTTGATAACACTTGCTGGCCATAGGACTTTCTTTTTCTTGCTCAGCGTGTTATAATGTGTTATTAATTTGAGGTTGATTTAATTGATTGTTGTACACAATGGTGTATCCTCATGGATACAATGCGTCCATGAAGATATGGATGGTTACAGAGGTAGACAGATAGACAGATTGGCAGATAGACAGATAGACAGATAGACAGATAGACAGATAGACAGATAGACAGATAGACAGATAGACAGATAGACAGATAGACAGACAGACAGACAGATAAACAGATAGACAGATAGATAGGATCGAAAATGAAGTGTTTCCCATTCCCTTGTGGTTGAGACAACACCTGGTACCAGTTAGGTAGTTAACTACCTAGTTAACTACCTAACTTGTTGATGTCACACACATTCAACTGAAAAACAACCGCACCATGGCAGAAAGAGGTGCGTCAGTTAGCACCAGGTTCCGTCTGGCCCGCACCTGGACAACACAGAGGTCAGTGCCTAGTGAGGAGGTTTTTTGGGGCCCAGTCCTGATTGGCCCCAGCAAGGCCTCATGGGTAAATAAACCACGTCACGCCAGGCAGCCAGCAGCTGGGAGTTCCAACCTCATTGCTCTGCACCCC
>OMOU01011360.1:2946-19072 GCA_900312585.1 Malacocephalus occidentalis
ACAAGGTCGCACGTGGGCAAGGTGAGCGCACTCGGGGGTGCTGCGGTCCGGCCCTGTCTCTACACGGGCTCCATCAGCAGCTCCTCCAGGTCGGATCCCTCCAGCTCGCGGAATGCGGCGTGGGAGCCAATCACAAACAGCGTCGCTCCTGAGGAAATAATTGGCAGTTGTAAAGGTGCTGCGTAGGTCAGAGAAGGACAAGGCCCAGCGTCAGTCCTCGGGTACGAGGAAGCATCCATTTCCGACTTGTGGTATTTATTATCAGGAGGCTTTTTTTTTTAACAGAGAGAGAAGAAAGAATTGCTAAATGATGGGAATGAACTAACTCCAATAGGTCTACATCATAGTATTTATTTGTACTGTATATATTTTATGATATTAGTTATTAGGGCCAGTTTTCTACCGCTGTGCTGCTGGAACATGCACTGCATCTCAGAATCCCAACTGAATTTATCAAAATGTCCGACTGCATGTGTGTCTGGTGCACGAGGGCAGACACCCGTCTCACCAAATGTCCTCATTCATTACGTTACAGTGGGTTGAAGATAACCACGTAGAGGATAGCATTTCTAATACTCCGTTACAAATATTACAAATATTATTTTCCCTGTTTAAATGGCAAAAGAAAAAACAAAAGTCAACAGCAGCACCAAATGATGCCGGTCAGGCAATACAAATAATGGACAAAGACATGTATAAAAATAAATAAATAAACAAATAAATATAAAATAACAAGTGTGCTGTCGACGGGCGGACCTACCGAGGACCCAGAAGACGGCAGTGCCAGCGCCGGCCAACCAGAACACGGGGAGGGACACGGCTCCCGCCAGACCCATCTGGTGAGGAACATTCAGCTCCCTGCCTGCAGGACAACACAAGCACATGGTCTCAAGTTAGGAAGATGAAGACCTTGATATGTGGAGCCTTTGGACTATTCAGGGGATATGTTTCAGGGGGCTTTGACCACCGAATATCAGTAGAAGTCCAGGCACTTGAAAAACATATATCCACTCGTAGGTTGTTAAATGATTTTAAAAAGGGGTGAGGTAAATACTATGTTATACATCTCGACGAAGGGCATTTGCATTAATTGTGACTTATAAAAGGAAGGTGTCACAAAGAAATTAGTAGTTTGACGCCGATACAACTGCCTCCGTGTTCGCTTCCCACAAAGTTATATGAATTTTTCT
Organism: Malacocephalus occidentalis; assembly: GCA_900312585.1. NCBI lineage: Eukaryota > Metazoa > Chordata > Actinopteri > Gadiformes > Macrouridae > Malacocephalus > Malacocephalus occidentalis. Next base: position 4,137 of record OMOU01011360.1, read on the forward strand.
GAATAAGATGAATAAGAACCTGTTCTTTCCGAATTCAGAGTGTGTGCACGAAAATGTGAAGATCACCTTCAAGATAAGAGGGTTCCTCATGTGTTATGCAGGACATAAGAGTATAAATACAGAAGACACACAGACACACACACACACATTACCCACCAAGTATGACGAACTTGGATTCCAGGGACTTGAGATGAATAATGTAGAAGGCACCGATGAACACCGCCAACGCGATCAACAGCATGGGCGAGCTGACGCTGAGGAAGGCAAGAGGTCAAAAGGTTATCAGGAGGCCCGGGGAACAAGAGAAAAATGGTCAATCCGTTGGAAGCCTGGCTTTCGTGGGGGAACTGCTCTGCAAAGTGAGTTTATGCTGAGGTAACTGGGTTCCGTTTTTAGGTATAAAGGACACACATTATACCACCAGGTGTGAGTGTGATTAGACATTCCAAGCGGTTGCAAAAAACGGTTTCATCTCCAGGTTTTTGACGTCACAAGTGGGAGTGTCCACCCAGATGTATGCTGGATAGATGAGCCTGCCAGCCTACCCAGTGGACTGTAGCAAGCGATAGACTGATCTATCCACCATACATCAGGGTGGACACTCCCACTTGTGATGTAAACACCAGAGATTCTATTACATTACTTATTATTGTATAACATCATATGTCTGTGTTTTTCAGAGACACTTACTACTTACTATGCATGAGCTGCTTGTAGTCAATGTCAAGCTAAGCTACAAAATCAGTTTTGTTCATACTAGCATTGTGTACCATCTTATCCAAGCAATCTTTCTGTTTACTAGCAAAATACTGCAATCATGAGGGCTTGAAACTTGTTCTATCAACCTACCAATTTTAAGTGCTTGAAACGTACAGTTTCGTCAGTATATTCATTCTTTCACTCTCTTTGGACTTGTCGCTAAAAGCAAAATGCCCTAAAAGTAAATGTCCCGCTCCTAAACTCGGCCCTTACATGCAGTAGAGGATGAGGCCAAGGAAAATGAAGGTGTAGTTGCTGTTGTACGTCTCCACGTTCTTCACCATCCTCTGGCACAGCTCGCCAAAGTTGCGAGGCTTGGAGAACTTGCGCTGGTCCACGAAGCCGGCCCAAGGTCGGATTGACATCCGCCGCTTCTCAAGCCACTCCTTCACCAGGCTGGCAGAGAGGCCTTTTGGGAGCCAGATCCTAGAGAGAGAGAAAGAGAGAGAGAGAGAGAGAAAGAGAGAGAGAGAGAAAGAAAAAGAGACCATGAAAACAGCATTACCTTTAACTATTCAGCCATTTTAGAGCTTATTTACATTCATTACACAGTTGCACCATTGCTTGACTGCATCTATGGCAATCGTAAAAATTGTAAAGACAGTGTTTTCATGACCAATTGATACAGCGCTGCCAGGCCCAATTCCTTGAAAATTAAAGACCCCACATGAGTTCCCCCCTACAATTAACAAACTTTCAGGGAGTAGCATACAGTTAATTTAATTCTAGATACATGTCATCCTAGATACACGTATCTAGGATGCCTTCAGGTTTCAGGAAATCCTGCCCAACCCGGTGTGTGCAAACAAACACTCAAAGTAAACACTAGGGCTATATTAACTTCTGGATAAAGAGTGTGTGTTTATATATTATACGCTGTTTAAGGTAATTGAACAAAATTAAATCTTTCAATTAAAATCTGAAATTCAATACCCCGAGCAGAGACCAGAGAGTGACTTACTTGGACATGATCCCTGCTCCACCGGTCCCAGTGGGATGGGACTCCTCCGCGCCGAACAAGCCTCCTGCCTTGCTGTCCATGTCTACAAGGCAATTCTCACCCTTGGGTGCCCCGGTCGTCATCTACTCACCGAGTCCTGTGGATGGTATGCGTGACTAGATGTAATTATAGCTGTTGGTTATTGAGGTCATGGAAAATCTGAGTCAACAAAGGGGCTTGGTTCACTGCTAAACTCGCTTACAGGACGTTATACAGTGATATAACCACGGGATGTCTATGCTTTATATTATGGCCAACGCAATGTTGTCAAATGTATGCAAAACGAAATGTAGAAAAGATCCAATGGTGGTTGTGATGGCTAGCGAAGCCTTAAATAGTCCTAATAAGTGGAGTTCCCCCTCCATCGTCGTATTATTACACACCACACAATATCAATTTCCTTCAAGAATTGATTGATTGATATCGAAGCACAAAATCGAATGGTTTCCAATGTGTGAAAAATGCAAAGTATACTCACAAATTAGTTTTAAACCTTCTGCAAGTGTAGTTTAGTTGCCGCAGCTTGACGGATGTGATGTGTAGCTGTGTGTTATACTTCCTGTGTACATGCTGACGGCGAAATGTCGCCCCCTGTTGACTGCGATGGCAAGCAATTGTATTAACTGGTTCTAGGTCCGTTTCATCGTCTCCCCTCTGTGGCGATCCTACAGTATCACCGTACAAGAACTGACCGCAGATCAGTTCTGGTAAAACGACACGGAGCTGATCTGATTGGTCGGATATTTGTTACGTTACTGCAAGAGTGGAATGGGTCTGACCGGTGACTTAAACGCAGTACTAAGCTAATGGGATAACAATAAAAAGGAGAATTGACGGAGTATTGGCCTTCCCCGGGTCGAGCTCCGCCGCCCCCAGCTCGGTTGCCAGCAGCGGGTTAAATTGTCGCCCTGGAACACACTTCTCTGAACATCGGAGATGTCTTCTCTTGCAATACCGTGCTCGAGCACCAGGGGAGTAGTGCTACACAGTGTGGAACACATGAGGTGTATTGGCTAATAGAACGAGTTGAAAATACGTCCCAATAAGAAAAGTGCAAATTATGTTGAATAAATCACATTTTCTTATTTCAAATAATTAGGGTTGATCATCTGAGGGTTTTCATGTTTATTTTTAATGTTATAGATGATACAAAATCAGTTTTGTCAGTATATTCGTTGTTTCACTTATTGTACGTCGCTAAAAGCAAAATGCCCTAAGTGTAAAAGTAAATATCCCGCTCCTAAACTCGGCCCTTACATGCAGTAGAGGATGAGGCAGAGGAAGATGAAGGTGTAGTTGCTGTTGTACGTCTCCACGTTCTTCACCATCCTCTGGCACAGCTCGCCAAAGTTGCGAGGTTTGGAGAACTTGAGTTGGTCCACGAAGCCGGCCCAAGGTTGACATCCGCCGCTTCTCAAGCCAATCCTTCACCAGGCTGGCAGAGAGGCCTTTTGGGAGCCGGATCCTAGAGAGAGAGAGAGACCATGAAAACAGCATTACCTTCCATTCAGCCATTTTAGAAGATGCTTTATCCAAATGTGCATGTTTTGAAGACAATAATTTAGGGGCACCATTTCAAAATAATTTCATACAATTTCACCAAATGAAACACAATAAATTCATAGTAATTTTGCACAATTTCACAGTAATTCCATTAAATTCTGTATTTTAGAAAGTCATGGCTAGGCAGCAGCTATCAGTGTAGGAGCGACAGAGAAGAAATATATATATATAGTATAATATATAACACCCATAGTCAGCAGGGCAAGCGGGACATGGGTTGCTGTCCAGCTGAACCAGATAAGATAAGAAAGAGATTGAAAGAGGGGAAGGGGGACACTACCTGATTTTTAGCTATGTTACCAGTAACACAGCAAACAAGAAGATTTTAATTGAAGACCTGTCTTTTGTTTTGTTATCTGCCTGTCTGTCAGATTTATGTTGACCTGTTACGAGAAGAAAGAATAGATGGAATTTATTACTGTCTTCATTTCCTGTACCCACACCTCCAAGATACAAGCTCCTGACCTCTCAAGACATCACAGTCGCTAAAGAGTGACAGGGAAGGGTGTCTATTGGACTGGGGATGTGGATCTCTGGAGCTAAGGTGTAGATAGCTGTGACTGACTGTGCAAAACCATCGTGCCTGTAACATCTCAATAGCCGCCACTAGATAGAGAAACTGGGACTCTCTTGAACAGTTTGTTCCGGGCAGGGTGGTTGACAATGCATTCTACCCAAGCTGCAAGTCTACAAGCAAGCAACAGTTTTATGGAATCAATTTGAAGCGTTTCTTTATAGAAAGAAAATGGAAAACAACATTCCAGGGAAAAGTTTATCATGGACACAATACAGGACCTGAAGTTTTCTCCAGAGAGGCTGTGTTATATTGACGTTAAGGTCTCAAACATCTTCCAACTGCAAATCTATGGTGTTCAACTCCCAGCCAAAAGGTACTGGGTTCGATGCCCAAGTTAGGGCTAGCATTAGAAACATGTGAGAGTTATGTTAACAGCGTGAGATGATAGTTTCACCTCTGTGCCTAACCGCTATTTCCTCTTACACTGCATATGGGACTGTGTGTGTTGGCAGGGGGATTTAATATGAATCATAAATCCTCTTAGAGTAAAAATTCTATTAACACACACACTTGCGCGCACACACACACACACACACACACACACACACATCATTTCCACCTGTCATGGGTCAAGCTGGGTCAAAAGCCAGACAATTTTCAAAGGGCCGGCCAGGATAGGACCAGTGGTCATTTTGAGGTGGCACAGAAATCACTATTATGTGAACATAAACATGCGTCCGACTTGAAAGTAAGGGTCTATTTTAGGGACCTACAAGACATAACTCTACATTATAGGCAGTGGTGGAATAGATCAAATCATATTCAGTGTTGCCAACATTTCTTATACCTGCAGGGTAGGCAGCTTACACTTTTATATAAAGTACAGTGTCTCAAGCTAATTACTACTGTTCTGAGAACCGACATTCAGCTCAGTGGCACTATGAGCTCATTGTCCACCTTTTAATTCTGTATCTATATCAGGGATACAGAGACACACACAATTCAAAGGTTTTGTTCTTGATTAGGACAAAAAATGGTCAATACATGACAAAGCAGAGATTGAGAGATTTTTAATTTAGCCTTTATTTATCAGGGGTTGTGATCCATTGAGTTCAAAGAACTCTTTGGCAAGGAAAACCTGGCCAGCAACACAGTTTTAATAATAAATGAACATAAAATCACATACATAAAAATGATCAGATAAAACATTTGCACACGGACAACCTGGACTCAACAATAGATTTCCCCATGGTCTTAAAATGGTTCAGGCTCAGGGTTACTATGTTGTGAAGTGGAAGATCAGACTGTAGATTGTTCCATGCAGCAAGTGCAGACCACCTCACCTCACAAATCAGACTTTGGATGAACATCTTTGACTGTAGCATTGTACAACTTCTGTATCTGAGATCAACAACGTAAAAGCTCCCCAGTTCTGTTTGGACGTTAGGAACAACCAATCGTGAGGACGGAGATTATATTTTCCATATTTCTTGTTTAAGAGATGATAACCAATTAGGTAAATAAAAAAACATACCAATGACTGAGGCAGGCCAAATCAGAAACCACAGTATAAAATACACCGTGGTGAGTAAGAGATCCACAGTTTGTAATGAATCTCATTATAGCCCAGTGATACAGGCTATACCCAGCATGTGAAGACCACCACACCACTATAATCAATGACTAGAAAAGCAATACACATCACTCTACTCCGATAGAGGTGTTTATGTGAGGTCAATTCATTCAGAGTGGTGTGAGTCAGTCAGTGCTGCATCATGAGACTGCATGTAAGCATTGTCAGGCATTGTCACTGTATCAGTGGGCAAGACTGAAGTACAATTCAAGTGTATTATGTGTGAGAGAGTTGGTATACATGGAGGTCCACCTGGAGCAATGGGGGCTCCTCCCTCTCTCTCTGATCCGTTTAACCTACAGATAGAGAACACAGTAGTGGACCATTTCAGAGGAGTTACCACTGCAGTAGTCGAGTGCATGTGTACCTGGATGTCCTCTTGAGCCAGTGCTCAATAGGGACTCCCCCCTGTCTCTGTCTCGCTCTGAGTCTGTCTGTTATTTCGCTGTCTGTCACTCTCCTGTGCCTCAGCTGCCTTCTTATTGCCATGCTTATTGAAGAAGGATGCTATATCGGCAGTCTTTCTCTTGCTTTTTACTTCTCTGATATATACACCTAAAATTCCCAGAAAAAAAGAAAAAAAATTGACTCACAACCTAAGCATCAACAATAACCTACCTCTTCATGACTATGCTATATATACAATTGTTAATACGTATTATCAATACTATACACATGCACAGCATAAACATAAATACGCACATAAAATGTCACCATAGACCAGCCTGGTCATCTATGTGCCTCACACTATTTTGTATAGTCTGTATTTATCTTAGACAAACATATTTTATTATATTAGTATCTGTAGCATCTAAACATCTAAACATACAAGGTGTCAAACCAGCTTAATTAAGCTCATTTTTAATTTCCTGTTGAGAAGTATATGCAAGAAGATACTTTGTTTTATCTTTCGGCATATTAATTGTCATTAAAAGTATATTAATGACATTTTATCAGACTGATATATTTGACCCATAGACTGATTACTGGGGTTTATATAATATGTATTGACATCATATCCAGAGCATATAATATAGATACATTATAATTAAACAGACCTTTCCCCATAGAGTTCATCTTTTCTGTTTTATCATTCCTATTTTACACAGAAACCCCTCTGCTATGAATTGGGGGGGGTATATTTTGAAGAACATGGTCCATTTCAGACAGGAAGAAGAATTCCTGATTTACGCTGGCCTGACACTGGTACATATCACTTGTTTGCTAACGATCAGCGCAATAAAACCATGCGCTAAGCAATACAATACGGGGGCGTGTAAACGTCAATGTATTGATAAGGAAGCGCGATAAACACGGGGTTTTGCACCACGGTTCCTCCCTTCGATGCACTTAGCGCCGGAAGTGGGCCCGAGCCGGAAACTCCGTAGCTGCCTCCCCAGAGGCTCTCGTGGGTCCGCATCAAAAATAACTCCCCGATGCGTCGCAGCTCTACCGAAATGGTTCCGTCTCTAAAAACAAGAAGAACAACAACAACACTATTCTGCCAAACGTAAAAAAGTAATTACGACTGGGATTCACTGCATGGCCACCCATTACCACCCGCAAATCTCCACATACTATTATTGTAGAAGTACATTGAAATTGATTACATTGACTATTGAAATATCTTAAAATCTAATTTTGCACGCACGTTTGCACTTGCTTTGAAGACTCGAGCTGTTTTTCTACGAGGATGCATGCAGTGTATTTAGTCAATCGTTACGTTATTGTATATTGTTGTTGTTTGTTTGTTTGTGTGCGTGTGTTTTTTTTTTTTTACAGGAACGTGACGTAATGAGAGAGAGAGAACGCGAGTGAGGGAGAGAGAGAGAGCGAGAGAGCGTAATTTGCTCCACCAGTTGCTGGACGTGTGTGTGTGTGTGTGTTCAGAGAGACGCTGCTTCGAGTAAAGCGACGGCAACGGTCCAAACGCACCAACGGATTACCTTTACGACGCCTATAGAGGTTTACGCCTACAGCCCCTGGGCCACACTGAAAGCCCCAGGAGTATTACCGGACATTTACGTCATGCAACGGCCAAGCCACTACCTCAAAGACTCGTTTTACTGGGACGAGACGGATTGTCTCAACTACTACGGGATGCTCTCCCTTCACGAAGTCTTCCAGATCGTCGGCTCCCAGCTGACGACGAGGGACGTAGAGGTGCTGTCGTTTCTGCTGGACGAGGCGTTTTGTGGACAGCAGCCCCTCGACCCCGCAGCGTGGACCGTCCAGCCCCCCAAGGCGGGTGACCCCGACGACCCGGGCGTGCCCCCCAGCCCGGCGCTCCTCAGTGCGTGGAGGAGGTCGAAGCCGCGGTGTCGCCGCCCAGATACCACCACCTCCACGAACACCCCCAAGTCCGGCCTGGATCTCCTGCTGGAGCTGGAGAGACGCGGCTACCTCAGTGAAGGAAACCTGGAGCCCTTGCTCCAGCTCCTGAGAGTCCTCACTCGGCATGACCTCTTGCCTTTAGTGTCACGCAAAAAACGAAGGACAGGTGAGCTGCTTTTTTAATTGTCAATGTCAACAATGCATAATCTGATCTACAAATTACTTGACTTGTCATACAACCATTTCAATTGATTCATAAAACTAAGTAATTAAAAAGCTCTACAGGGAATTACACAACCCATCTTGTACAATCTCAAAAAAGTTAAAATGTGGTCACCATTTTGTACATTTTGGAGATTTGAAAGGGGATTCCTGTTTGAGACATTGGTAGCCATTTAAAAGTGTTTTCATATTGATATATCATTGGTTGACGAAGGTTTCTTTTCTCCTCAAGTGTCCCCGGAACGAATAGGGCACAACTTTGCAGCAGAGAACAAAGAGATGGGAGTCGGAGACTCTTGTCAACACATGGATCTGTCTCTGTCAACATTTTCACATTGGGGAACTGGTGAGTAAGCCGTGTATTTGTGCATGGGTATTTGGCTTTTTAATATTCAAGTTCCAACTACTTTTGAAGAACTACTGTACATATCAGCATTGACATCTTTTTATTTCTTATAAATTCATTAATGATGTGTGTGTGTGTGTATACATTACTATTCTATGTTAAGTAAAAGACGTTTCTATGATTGTAGTTGTAATAGTTCTGTAGACTTATGATGATTTAGACTTCACCACCAGGGTGTTGTGCAAGAATGTGGTCTGTGGATGGCCTATACAAAAACCATAAACAATGAAACATAACATAACCCATTAAAACTAAACACAATGTGGAAGGTGTACCATTGCATTTCGACGGGATGGCTGGATTTCCTTTACGTTCAAGCCTTGTCCTTCCAGGCTCTAGCAGCCCCATGCCTGGTGACCCCGCCTCCAGGAGGAAGAGGCGGAAGAGGGGTTATGGCTGGAGCCGCAAGCCCAAAAGGTCCGAGAGACTGGGCCAACAGCATCAGCACCAGCATCAGCCCCCTCAACCGCCGCCACCGGATAAAGCTTACTTTGGTGAGTCTCTACTCTCCCCAAACCCCTAACCTGCCTCTCCCTTCATTCTTCAACCTCGTTTCCCCCCTGTGACTTCTCCCCATCTTGAAGTCTCATTTTAACAACACAGAGTAACTTATCTTTGCCCGTGTCATCTCAATCATCCTCCAAATATCCATGTTTGTTTTCAGTTCCACCCAAATCGACCAAGCGTTATGCCTACAACTGTCCATGCTTCATATATTTCAGCCCTGTTTTGCATTCAAGGCCTCGTGTGTATTATGCATTTCACGAGTAGTATTATTAAGCTAATGAGATGTTAAATGAGATGTTAAAGCTGTATAACGCACAGAGAGTACATCTTAAATCATATCATGTAATGCTTTTTAGTCCGACCTCCCGCTAAGTAGCATTCGGTCTGTTATGGCCCTCCACCTCAAATGAGTTTGACAGCCCTGGCCTACGCAGTATAGGGAAGGCAGGAATGCGAACTGCCACTTAACGTCCCAGGAACCAGTTCTGACTGGTTCAGAATGACAAGTCATGTTTGAGTGACATTACCTCTTAAAGCTAAAGCCAACTATATTTTGTTCCATGTCATTTGTTCCATGTCAATAATTTATAAACCAATAAATCAGTGTCTTAATAACAATTACAGTCTAACTGTGCCTGTTATATTATGGAGTTGCCTGCATTTTTCTCCTCAAAATGTCCCCTTAGAGAATTTGTAAATGGCCATAGGATAATAATAATAATAATAATAATAATACTCCCAATGATCACAGTATTTGGCTAAAAGTTGAAACATGACGGCAATAATCTCTGGTCCAAACAATGGAAACAATGTTTCCCTGAATTGTAAGGAATAGCGCTAAAGGCTACAATGAAACATTTCATGTGATTCAAGTGTTAATGAGCGCATGGCCACAAGGCTGGTAGGCTTGTCTTGTTTGTCTGTGTCATCGCAAAGCAAACAGCATTGCAAAACAGGTGACCGCTTCTAATGCAACATATGTCCGACACGATAACACGAACATCAGTCTATAAAGTGCCTTGCCCATTGCCAAAGGTCCAATCCGTGCCAGTTGAAGCTATTGTGACAGAGAGGGATCTGGTTGACTGACTTCTTACATCTTCGCCCATTTCCTCCCATGTCATTTTGAATCCTTAATGTCTTAACACGTTTGATAAAACGACACTTTATTTTCCCATGACTTACAAAGTACAATAAGCTGCATGATGGGGATTGGGGGGGGCGGGTTCTACCTCGGCATCTGTGTCAACGCTGCCTGCTGCTTTCTCCTTTGCTCATTGCTCCACCTCTTTCTCTCTCACCCCACCCCCCCAACCTCCCACTAAAGCATTTCCTTCAGCTGCCGTTGTTAAGAGCCCAATCTGGTACGTAGTCCGCTCTCATTTTCTCCTTCCCGGGACACACCCGCCCGGCCGGGGCCTGTTCAGCACTGGACTGAGTCAAATTCCTGAAGCTAAAGATAAACGACATGGCGGTAAAATCCAGCCTGAACAATTGATCTTTAAAATGAGTCGCTTTAAATCGGAACAACCCCAATACCCATTTCCGTTGACTTGATTGCCTGCGTTTTTTGTGTGTGTGAACCACTTCTCTGACCGCAGTAAGGTGAAACAAATGCAACGCATGAGTGGTCCATGACGTGAATTGAAATGTGTCGGCCATTTATATGGAGGCCCCTCTCAGCAGCTGTCCTATGAGCGGCTACTGACCGCACCGCTTGTGCTCGCACATGCCTGACTAAAACTCAGCCTGCTGTCCCTATGGGAGAAAATTCTAAAGCCGGCCCGGCTAGCTAGCTCGCTAGCTCGCTAGCAGGATTAGGAGTGATGAGACTGAACATGTTGCGGTGTTTCTTGACGCCACCGTTTGATTCCACCAGGTTGACTCAAGAAGATTGTGACTCAGAACGTGTAACCTAGGAAACCATGGATTCACGGAGGACAGATATGCAAAAAAAAAAAGAGGCAGGCAGGCTGGGCAACTGTCGAGTCTGCTCCCGCTGCGCACGCAGGAGGAGAGCGGGCGCAGTGTGCAGCTCGGTCGCCCGCTCTCTGGTGCGCGCTATCACGCGTCCTCCTGGTTTCCGGGGGTGATGTCCAAGGTAAAGAAAGGGAGGGGGGGGATGCTGCTGTCTTCCACATAGAGCCCTGTAGCTGTCGTGCTCTCCCTGTCCCTTCATCATCACAACCCTCTGCTGCTGCTGTCTTCCTCTTCAGTTGTGTGTCGCTGTGGATGAATGCGTTTGAATTCTTAAAAAAAAAAAAAGTATTTCATCCAAACACTTGATTCTTTGTCCTTTTAGTCCGCTAACACAACAAAAAAAGACTTGACCTGCATTTGATCTGAGAAAGACAAAGGACGGTGGCTCCACCGATCGCTCCGTTGTGTTTCAGACGCTGTGACGCACATGCCTATTTTTGGATCCTCTCAAAGCTACGGGTGATACTGTTGTCATCAAAACACGTATTCAAACATATCTTATTTAACGCTTCTGATTGCTACTACCTGCATCCAAAAGCCTATTGCCAGACACTAAACCGATTCGGTTTCAGTAGCGTTCAGTGAAGTACCCACCCTACTTCACATTGAGACTTTCAAGTGAGTTTCCTCGGCTCCCTTCCTCTGTGTCCACCGTGTGATTATGTCTCTGAGAATACCTAAAATGGCTGCCAGTCAGCCTGGAGGCAGAGCTCAGTCCTTTACAAACCGCACAAGTTGCTGTTCTGAGGGCAGGCATGTGTGTGCGCGTGTGTGCGTGCGTGCGTGCGTGTGCGTGTGTGGCCCCCGCACACCCCCACCCATGTCAAAAGGCAGAGCAGAGATAGATGAGGCGCTTGGGCCGGTCGACGGCTCCACCTCTTAATATCATTAGCTGTCAGAACTCATTTCTCAGATCATTTTCAGTGAAGTGTCTCAATTACGCTACGACCATTACCGCTTCCGCTGTGTTTGTGTGTGTGTGTGTGTGTGTGTGTGTGTGTGTGTGTCTCTGTTTTGTGCGTAAGCCTCAGCTCAGTGGAAAGTGCAGACTTATCTAAATAGGATGCCTGTTCGCATTTAGCATGGACGTCAACCATGAGAAGTATCATATCAACCATGACCCCAGTTTAAAGAAATGGGGGAAAGGATTGGGGGAGTAGGGATCCCTCTTCGATGCTCCTTTGTCACGGTAGAGTGTTGCTCTGTTGTGAGTTCATCCCTCCATGATTTACTTTCCATTGCCAATTGTAGCCTCTAGTAGCCACCAATATCTTCAGCTAATAGATGCTTTGCCGTGTCTGCTTGTTCTTGAAAAAAAAAAAACGTTTCCAATGAACGGATATCCAACCTACTTGTGCCTTTCTCTCTCTCTCTCCTCTCTGTGTTCACAGTTCTAAACAGAGCCACCTGTGTATGTCAGGAAGACAACACACACGCACGCACACACAGTGTGTCCTCAGACACAATGAGGGTGAGAACCAACACTAAACGCTCAAACTGCGCCACAAAAAAGACACTAGAGCATTTTTTTTGTCTAGAGGGGGGAGAACAGAGAGGGTTTTGTCTGGCTGTTTCTCCTGAACTCTCCTCTCGCTCGCTCTCACTCTCTCTCACTCTCGCTCGCTCTCTCTCTGTCAGTCGTTCAGCGGGAAAACAGATCGATAAACAGTTGAAGCTACCCTGCACCAAGTGACTTCTTAGAAATGGGTACTTAAAACTTTGTGTGTGTGTGTGTGTGCGCGCACGATTGTTTTTTATTTTTTCCTGGTGGGGTGAGATAAAGGGGGGAGAGAGAGGCTTGCTGTTTTAAGGAGGGTGGGAATGAAACCGTCTAATGTCCTGTTTTAAGTGGATCGCTCTGCTGTTATCTGAAGCATGACGTGCTCTGTAACCCTAACGAAATGCTCCTGTCATTCCCTTATTTATTTATTTGTTTGTTTATTTTTTTGTTTGTTTATTTTGTATCCCGCCACTATCTTTATGCCCCATATTGCCCCAAAAGTACACCAAAGCGGAGGCCGTCTATAAATGCCTTTAGTTGTATGAAAGACGCCAATGACTTTGCTTGGGCGTTTATTTTTTTTATTTTTTTCAAAGAGGTTTCAAAGGTCCAAACTGTTGATGTCGTCATGTCTCTCTGGATCCTCCTCTGGATATGGAATAAATGTACTGCCAAATGGATCTCTCTCTCTCTCTCTCTGTCTCTCTCACTCTCTCTGGACTCTTGTTTGCAGAAATCTGAGGTGACAAATTGCCTGTTGGACATCGTAATGAAAAGCTTTGAGATGGAAAACGTATCATTTGTTATTTCATGTTTTTGATTGATCTCAAAGTCAGCCCCTTGTGTCGAAGTATGATCAAAATGTCCTGTGCTTTTGTTCTGATGTTGACATGAAGAAAATCTACTTCAAACTTCAGCTTATTGTCTTTTCCTCCCCGTCGGCTTCGATCCAATGATTCATCCCCACAATGTGTTCAAAAGAGCTTGGTTGTTTTTGTTTGACGTCCAAACTTTAATCAGCGACGGTCTGTTTGCATGGGAGGCTCGTTTTAACTCACTGAAGTGGCACAGTGTCTGCTGTCCACTTCAACAAATGTTAAGAGATGCAGAATCAATGGACTCATTCCTTATTTGCATTTCATCAGCGGCTTTGTTGGCCGTTATTCGCTCCTGTTCCTTGAATTTCCCTCCAAACTCTGAACACATGAATTCCAAAGAAGCAAGCAAAGCTAAGATTACACTTTGCGATGTGTCATTTCCCCTCCGTTTTGAGGAGCAGAAATCGACATTTGATCGAATGTAGACAACTTTGCTTGCTTTATTGGCCACCATCTCTTTCTTAAGAAGATAATTTGCGTATTCTATAATCATCCTCTTTGCTTTCTATATTGTTCTTGATACTTGAGTGTTAAATGTAATTAGGGGCAAAAAAGGTTCACCAGTACCAACTCAATAGATAACCAGTTCGCCATTTTATACACGAGACATTAAAGTTGAATGGGTGGAGGGTGGGCAGAGAAGTTTGAGATGATAACATGAACAACATCTGTGGGTTTTCCCTGCGATCGCACACCTGAAAGTGCATCCGTCCCGATGGTGAAGAAGGGCTTGTAGAGAGTGTGTATGGGGGTCTTTGTTTCAGCTCAAAAGTCATCTGCTCCTGGTGTCCGCTGCGAGGTCTGGGATAATGACATGAGGCCAGGATCACTGCAGGGCTCTTGCGCAGTACAGTATGTATCCCCCGCCTCGCTGTGCCGTTGCATGATGACCGCCGCTCCTTCCTTAGTGTAACTGTGGAAAACACCAAGGACCCCTCCTTTCATTTTAGTGTGACTTGCTCGTGGGAACAGAATCTCCGAAAGCAAAAAATAAGAATTGAACAACAATTCGTCCATGCATCCCTTTTCCGTTTGATTCTCCTCTGCCTTTCTGTCAAAGTTCATCTGCGCGTGTGTGCGTGTGTGTGTGTGTGCGTGCGTGTGTGTGTGCGTGCGTGCGTATACCGTAATCCTGACTGTACGGAAAATAACTGGTCATTGAATCAAAAGAACTGTAAACACAACTGTAAACACTTGAATGAATATGAATCTCCGGCTGTTCTGTACGATCCACCTCCACCTGCTCGGTAGTGTTTCTCCACCTGCCCGACTGCTGAAAGCCCCACTGCTTTGGCTCCGGCCTCGCCCGCTGCACACATTGAGTCAAAGCAGAGCGTCCGAGAGTTCTCCACTCGTTCTTCCAGTCAGTCGGCTTACACCGTGTCACAATCAAAGCCCTTCCACCTTCCTCATAATAACCTCGCGTGTTGTAATCCATTTGTGTGACTTCACCATCAACGAGCCAATCTGCTTGACTTAATCCTTTATGGTACCTCTTTCCCCTCTTTGTCCTGACCCGTGACCGCCACCCCTCCTCCAATCTGACTTCCATCTCTTCCTTCTATCACTTTTCCATCTTGTCCTCTTCTTCTTCTCATTCCCTCTCTCTCATTCCACATGTTCTGCCTTTCTTTTC
>OMOU01011421.1:2703-13295 GCA_900312585.1 Malacocephalus occidentalis
GAGTGATGTGAAGAAACTGAAGGTGAATGAGCTGAAGGAGGAGCTCCAGCGGCGGGGGCTGGACACGCGGGGCCTCAAGGCCGACCTGGTGGAGCGGCTCCGGGCCGCGCTGGACTCTGATACCATGGAGCCCCCCCTGGGGGGCGGCGACAGCCCACCACCGGGCGGCAGCCCGGACGACCAGCTGTCCACTGACTTCCCTGCGGAGGAGGAGGAGGATGACGACGACGGCGATGATGATGATGGAGATGGGGGCATTCAGGATGGGAATGGCAAGTTGTTTCTGTGTTGCTGGTTCCTTAACAGGACTGCACCGTCTGGCAGGGCTGGGCCATATGGCCAACCCCCCCTTCCCCACAATGTCTCCACCATAGAATCCAATAAAAAGAGCCTTTAAAATCAGGGAAAATCCCACATTCCATATCGCAATACTGTGATATCCAAAACCCCACATATGATCCCGTGTCATATCAAGATGGCCATACAATATTTCTGGAATGCCCCGTGGTCCGAGCAGACGTCCTGCCATCTCCTGGCTCCACCAAAACACACGACCAATACGCAGACCGGGACTGACCTTTAACCTCTACTTAGTGTTATACATTATTCAGAAATCTAATAGACTTGACTAGGTAGTGAATTTGCTGTCTTATCTTGAATGTCAGGCGGTCTGTTTAATTAAGTGAATGTTCTTGTATTGGCTGATCTTTTGCATTTGTATTTACTTTGTTTCTGCTTGTACTTATATTCCATAGTTTTTCCTTTGATCTACATTTTAGTGACCTCCTTAAATTCTTATAATGGTCCAGTACTTTCTGCCACATATCCCATCTGGGATAAAGTTGTGTTGAGTGGTGCTTTGTACACCATCTTTTGGTCATTGTGTCTCAAAGCGCCAGGTTGGTTCACTATGCTACTATGCTTGCAGGCCAACGACTCAAATAACCCTCTTTGTTTTGTGGGTTTCTGGGGACCGCAGAGCTGGACGAAGACATGGAAGAGGAGGCCGAGGACCAGGACGAAGACAAGGACTCGGGAGGGGACTACGAGGCTGAGGATGCTTCGGAGGAGCCCTTCCAGAGCCAGCGGGCCCCAGAGGCTTTGCGGGACTCCCCTGCGTTCAGGGAGACCGGGGTGGAGGCGGAGTCCCTGGCGGCGGAGCCAGAGTCCCTGGCGGCAGAGGCGGAGCCAGAGTCCCTGGAGGCGGAGATGGAGGCGGTGCCCGAGGTGGAGCACAGCGTCAAGTCTGAGCCGGAGCCGTGTGTGGAGCAGCGACAGGAAGGCGAGTGCCCCTCTTGTATGCACACATATAACACTCCTGATAAACCACACCTCCCATCTGACCACCGCTTTTCTTCTACGCTTGTCAGAACCAAAGGTTGAGGTGAAGGAGGAGGCGGAGATAGACACCCCTGCAGCAGCAGTTGCAGAAGAGGAGGAGGAGGAGGAGTCGTCGTTAGCAGCAGCAGTGCCGGTGGAGGAGGTGGAGTTCGAGGCTGAGCAGAAACGGAAGATGGAGGAGGAGTGTCGTCAGCAGGAGAAGAAGGGGGAGGAGAGGGGCAGGGAGGAGCGGAAGGTGAAGTCCGAAGGAGACCGCTCCGGACGCAAGAGGCCCCACGACGAGGGCCGCGGCTACAGCTACTACGAGCACCGTGACGAGAAGAGGTACCCACAATGCACTGCAACGTCGCCTACCATTCCTGTAGTCGAGTCAGGTGTGAGACCGTCATATTTGCCACCAAGGGGTGTGAAATGGCGACGCGGAGCTTGATTTTGTAAAATAATTGGGCCGGTCACGGTCGGCGCTTGTTAGGCCTGGAGCAGCTGCCGGCGCTGCCTTGCTGTGGCTACATCGCTATTCATCGATTGGTTCAAGGGGAGGAGATTCGTTTACATGCACACTGCAGAATCACAAGGACACGGTTGCTCGCAGGGTGGTCCAAGCGAACGGATTGACCGCTGTAATTCCATCAACTACACATCTGTACTCCCGGAGTCGAGGTGCCTAGAGCTTAATGTGCATCTCTCGCTCTCTCCGTAGGTCTCGCACGCCGCAGCCCCCAGCGGAGGACGAAGAGGAGTGCATCGATGACACCCTCGTCACCATTGACACATGTGAGCACCCGCTGTGTAGCTCATAGAATGAGCGCCACCTTGTGGAGCGTCTGAACATTGAGTGGGCATTGAGGTACAGCCCTAATACAAAATATACAAGTATCTACTTTTAGCTTAGTTCATCTATTGGACACGGGATGCAATATATCGTCTAAATGTGATGAGCTGAACGAAACATTTACTAACCTGTGGCTGGCTATGCTGCATCTTGTCCACCCCAGAACGTGCATTCTAAGTTGTTCTAAGTTGTTCTAAGTTGTTCTAAGTTGTTCTAAGTTGTTCTAAGTTGTTCTAAGTTGTTCTAAGTTGTTCTAAGTTGTTCTAAGTTGTTCTAAGTTGTTCTAAGTTGTTCTAAGTTGTTCTAAGTTGTTCTAAGTTGTTCTAAGTTGTTCTAAGTTGTTCTAGGTTGTTCTAGGTTGTCCTAGGTTGTCCTAGGTTGTCCTGGGCCTCACCTCTAAGCCTTTGGTAAAAGCGTCTGCTCGGTGTTCTTCCATCTCCAAAATGTCGTGTCCCCCAGACAACTGTGACCTGCACTTCAAGGTGTCCCGCGACCGCTACAGCGGCTACCCGCTGACCATCGAGGGCTTCGCCTACCTGTGGGCCGGCGCCCGCGCCACGCATGGTGTGGCGGCCGGGCGCGTCTGCTACGAGATGAAGGTAGGCTGCCCCCGGCCCTCTGGCTCAGGGCCCTGCACGGGTCGTAGGGCTCACGCTTCTGGATCACTCCGGTGAATGAATATGGAATAGTGTTGCGCATGACACCTCTGAGAAGGTCGTTAGCGTGTAGCTAGCGGGGGCCGTGTGGCCGGTGTCTTGAATGCTGTGTTCCCCCTCCTCCAGATCAACGAGGATATCCCCGTCAAGCACCTGCCCAGCAGCGAGCCCGATCCCCACGTGGTGCGCATCGGCTGGTCCCTCAACTCCTGTAGCACCCAGCTTGGTAAGCTTGGCTAGCTAGCTGCCCTCCAAACACAACAAACGTACTACCTCTCCTGGAATGCCTTGGTGTTGGCCTGAGTGCGTGAGAGTGCTGTGCTGCGTTGCAGGTGAGGAAGCGTTCTCCTACGGCTATGGAGGAACTGGGAAGAAGTCGGCCGACTGCAAGTTTGACGACTTTGGAGAGAAGTTCGGGGAGAACGATGTCATCGGCTGTTACATCGTACGTACGGGTAGGGGGTGGGCTGTTACATGGTACGTACAAGCAGGGGGTGGGGTGTTGCATGGTATAATTCATGTAGCCGTGTTACCGTGTAGTCTAAAGCTGTGTTTAATGGGCACCACCCCCCTCTCCTCCTCCTCCACCAGGACTTTGACGGCAGCGGCGAGGAGGTGGAGATGTCGTACTCCAAGAACGGAGCCATGCTGGGTGTGGCGTTCCGCGCCCCCCGGGAGCAGCTGGCGGGCCAAGCCCTCTTCCCCCACGTGCTGGTGAAGAACTGCGCCGTGGAGTTCAACTTCGGACAGCGGGCGGAGCCCTATTTCCCTCCGCCCGATGGCTACACCTTCATCCACGCGCTGGCCCTGGAGGGCAAGACCCGCGGTGCCGTGGGGCCTGCCAGCAAGGCCGAGTGTGAGGTAGGAGGAAGTGCCCTTGGGGGCTTATGGTCTGCTCTGTTCCGCACCGCAACGATTCAAATGACCACTAGAGCATTTGGTCCCATTTTGTGATTGCGATTGCTATGAACAGATTTTAAGTTGTTCCAAGTTGTCCCAAGTTGGGGGAGGGCTTCATTTAAAAATCGCTTTGGCAACCTAACACATTTCCAGCCAATGAAGCTCTATTGAATTGAAGGAGAGAGGGAGGGAGAGAGAGGGAAGGAGGAGGGAGAGAGAGGAAGAGAGAGCGGGAGGAGGGAGAGAGAGGGCAGAGGGAGGAGGAAGAGAGAGGGGGGGGGGCAGAGGGAGAGAGAGACAGGGAGAGAGGGAGGAGGGATAGAGAGGTAGCATGTTTGGGATGTTTTTACATGGCCCATCAAATTAGATAAGTAGCTAAATCTAATTTAAAGGTATATAGCATTGTTAAATGTAACAGTAAATGTAATTTCAAGGTATAAAGCGTTAATCATTTATCATCACTGTTATTAAAGGAAGGAGGTAAATGCTCATTCTCATCTTTCATCGGTTTCATCATAATCAAACCCTGCTGTTGATCAATATTTGTATTACAAGTTATTATTTTCCACTTCAGTCGACCGTTGGGGAAACTCAGAATTTCATTCCATTTCATTTCGTTTCCAATCCGTTTGCAGTACAGGATAAAAGGTTCTGCAGCACTGGCTGGTTCTGCTGTGGAACATTGATGACATAATTACATTCATATAAATGTAATCTATCTATATTTACATTTAGGGCAAGGCGACCCAAAGCAAACTAGATCTAGAACTTTCTCCTCATATCTTTTTACACATCAGACGATATTGAATGAATTATTCATATGATGTGATTGATGTTGTGGGTAATGACATATGATCTGTATATCTTACTGTTGGTCCCTATAGAACCAGAGAACAAGTCAAGTCAAGCCCTTAATCACAGTTACAGTCTCAAAGGGCTTTACAGGCCATAGGATTATGGGCCATGTGATTATGACGCCCCCCCCTTAACCTTAGCCCTCCTCTAAGGGCAAGAAACGACTCCCTTCATTAACAAGGAAGAAATCTGGAGAAGGAAGGCAGAGTGGGGGATCCATGCTTCCAGGGACGGTTCGGAGTGCAGTGGGGGTCAAACGGGTATGAAACGGAGTAACACAACATTACAATTTCAAGCGAGTACAAAGGATAAATGGAATAGCAATATTGTGGTGTGCTGGCTGGACAGCAAACTAGTAGCCGTCAGGTGGTCTGCACCCCGAGAGAGCCGTGCAGCATGGAGGGACAACACCATGAATAAGTCGGAGAGCTTAACGGTGTTTTATGGAGCAGTGGTGTGCTTTAATTGGCACCCCAACCACAGTGGTGTGGATATTAACACGTAACTCGTCACTCTAACTGCATCGTGGAGCACCGTACCTTGCCCCCCCCACCCGCGCCATGTTCGGTTAGCTCAGCGCTCACATGAGCCACTTTCGTGCATGTTTTATGAACAAATCCTTTATGGGGATACGTTGTGCAAATGTTTATATGCACATTCTTTTGACACATTTACATAATTCCTGATTTTCTGCACATGGCTGTTGTTCATTCATTGTTTTTGTACAAGTTTTTCTCTATTAGTATTGCCTGTCTGGAATGTTGTCTTCTGTATTTGTCTAAATGAGTATGATTAAGTGACTAAAACTGAAAAGCATGGTCCCTTTAGTTAAAAGTCACTTCTGGGAGTTCAGAACCAGTCAGTCAGTCAGTCTGTCTGTCTGTCCATCTGTCTACAGTAACTGTCTACCTGTCTCCCTATCTCTGCAGTCTGCCTCTCAACCTGTCTCTACTCTCTGCATTGTAATTCATTAGTCTGTCTGTCTGTCTATAGTAACTGTCGACTTGCACTGTGATTCGTTATACATATATATACACCATGTGAGTGACATGGTGTATATCTAACGTGTGTGTGTGTGTGTGTGTATCTCCACAGCTTGGAGAGTGTGTAAAGTGATCGGCATCATGAATATTTAACGAGAATTAATACCATCAGATATTAGTCAGAGCCGCACACTCAGGAAATCAATGCAATTATGGAGAAGTGCTGAATGTCTTCCACCAAACTGAATTATGCATGTTGCCCACACACCGCTAACCTGCTAGCTCACACACTAACCTCCGCTGTTCTGACACCGCTAACCTGCTAGCTCACACGCTAGCCTCCGCTGTTCTGCTAGCTCATATAATAATTGACTCTATTCTCAAAAAGCTAACTTGATAGCCCATGTGCTAACCTGCTTGTTTCTGACACTGCTAACCGGCCAGCTCACATGCTAACCCGAGAGCTCCTGCAGCTGTCCTGCAGCGGTCTAGCTCACCGGCAGCTAACCTGGAGAGAACTAGCTCAGTGGCGTAGAGCTAACTAGCGGTAGTCATCAGAGCGTAGTGCTAAGATGTACGGGTCCTCTACGATCGTAGCGGACATCACTAAGCTTCATGAGATTGGATCCGTCAGCAGAACGCAAAGAACACCGGGGGTAATAATGGAGGTAAGGAGCAGACATTATGGTACCATCACGTTAAACACACCTCCATTACACCACGAGACCCAAGGTGTTTTCCAACCCCACACCGCCGCCAGCCGCCACAGAGCAGCTCAGAGATAAACACAATCTCATGAATAAAATCAGACCAAAGGGACTATCACCGAGGATAACCATCTGCCTGCATGTCTCACTGTGCGCCTATCTCCTCAGCTGTCTGTCTGACTGGCTTGCAGAGAGAGACTATCAAGGGTTTAGTCAGTGTGTGTATCGACGATTCATTGTGTGCTTGTTGGTGATCAGGTTCAAGAGATCCTGGGGAACACAACATCAAAATAACAACGTATTTAATTTCGTAACTGACATTATGCCAATTAAAGTATTACAATGTGACTAGTTTGTGTAGGTGGTCATTAAGCATGCAACCAGCACTCTAAAAACAATCGTCAATCAAATACTAAATGAGCCAATCACTGCCCTCAAGCCTTCAACCCCACCCCTAGCATCGTATAATCAAAGACACGATGTGGATTCCACCTCCCGTGGGTTACTGTTGCTTTAAGTGTGCTGGCCACAGATTTCAAACAATCCTTTGAGCTCAGCACGTATTTCAACGTCTGTATGTTAGAGTCGGTATTTTTTAGTGTGTATGTTAGTCTGTATTTCACAGCCTGTGCTGCTCAGGAAGACGACTGTGTGAGGCGATGCATTCCTCAGCTTTTAGATTGCTTCATTTACACTGAGCTGCAGTCAGGCCAGAGATGGGCTGCATTCACAAACAATAGCTCTCTGACATCTGTGTGTGTGTGTCTGTGTGTGCGTGTGTTAAGGGATTTGGACCAGAGAAATGTGTTCGAGATAGAACACATTCTATCACTCTCTCTCGCTCGCTCTCCCACTCTCAACGACAAATATATTTGGCCTGTGAATTTTGATTAGCGCGTGTTATGCATGTCTGTCTGTCTCTCTGCCTCTCTGTCTGCATGTCTGCCTGTCTGTCCATCCATCCATCCTGTCTGACTGCCTGTCAGGTTGTTTCTTGCTGTGAGAGATAACGTGGTAGATTGATGGACAGGTTGTCAATAAAGGTTTGGGTGATGACCTATCTCTCTCTCCCTCTCTCTTCCTCTCCGGGTGTGTGCGAGCGAGAGCAGCGGGGAATTTGAATGACATACTATCCCTATCCTCCTTTGTTTTTCATCACGTATTCTACATATGATCAGGTAAGCTTTCTTTTTAGTTTCGTTTCGTTTCGTTTTGAGAGCGGACCGAGCGAGTAGTAGCCTGTCAGGTGTTACGGGAGGAATGGCGTCCTCCGCGACGCCGCCTCCGTCGATCCGGAAGGGAATTCGGATCGTCCCGCCGGACAATAACATTACTGTGGAGGACGTTCTGCTGGCTGTTGGCGAACAGGTAGTAAAATCTAGAGTTTTCATCCAGAATGAACAAAGCAGTGGTCGTGTTTTTGAGCGAAGTGGCGTGTGCATTAGAGATTTGTTTGTGCAGGTGTCTCCGCTGGCGGTCCCCTCCACGCGGATCACCGTATCCGGGGTTCCGTCATTTATTCCAAACGAATTGTTAGAGGTTTGGTAAATTAGCCAGTGGCTTTAAAACACTGAGTTTGGGATGTAGGGACCCCAAACTGAAGCATGTGCAGTCTCTGAGGCGGCAGGTGTTCATGTTCCTGGACGCGCCCATACAGACACTGGATGTGTCTTTCAGAGTGAAGCACGGTGACGGGTTCTACATGGTGTACGCGAGCTCAGAGCAATTGAAATGTTTCGAGTGTGGAGATGTGGGACATAAACGCACGGTGGCCGCTGACGCGTGCGCGGGGGTGCCCCGGGCGGTCCCGCCCACGTGCGTGGCGGCGGATCAGACTGTTGAGGGAGCGGTGACCGCTGACGCGTGCGCCGCTCCAGGAAACCTGAGCAGTTCTCAGGCACTCCCTGCAGATACTGAAGCAGGACCAGGGGCGGCAGAGGGTGTTGAGGACGCAGATTCCACATGTTTTGCAGACAGATCACAGGACCACTAATGAAGAGCTAGATGTGCTCAGTAGCCAGATGTCATGTGAAGGAGAAGACATGGAGGAGGAGACTGAGTCAGGTACTGCATCTATTACTGAAACATCTTGGAGGAACTTTTTCGGCTTGTAATCTACTTTTAAAATGACCAAGTCAAAATGATCTACCTAGTGAGAATGGATGATCGGTAGATCGCGATCGACGTATTGGGCACCCCTGCTTTAGAGGATATTAAAAAAAAATGTGGACGAAACGTTAAAAAAATCTGTCAGTGAAGGATTATTTCAGTGATACAGAAAAGTTAATCCGGTCTGTTGATATGTTAAATAGGCAGGTCGGTTTGGACTTCCTGGATGGAAAAAAACGCTTTCGTCGAAAAAAACATATTACAATTCTTAGAAAAGCAAAAGATTATCATGTATCACAAGGTGTCATTCCTCTCTGTATTGTCTTGTAACCTTCCTACCTGATCTTTTCTTTGACCTCTCAATGCAGAGCCTCACAGTAGGGTCCTTGAACATTAACGGGGGGCTAACAAATCATCAGCATGAACAGTTCATCATTGGTGGGGATTTTAACTGCACTCTGGATTTCACTTTCAACAAGTGAAGAGCCTCACCCATAGTCATCCCAGAGCCTTAGAAGCACCATAACACAGCTGGATTTGTTAGATGCATGGAGGGTTAAAAATCCACATGCCAGACAATATACATGGGTGAGGGTCAGCAGTAACAGTGTGAGTGCAGCCAGATTGGACAGGATTTATATCTCCAAAAGCCTCAACTCCAGGTTAAAGAGGTGTCATATATGCACAGTTGATTTCACCGATCACCATCTGATAAGCATAAATGTAATATTTTCACCAGGTGAAAGGTTCAGATCCTGCTGGTCTTTCAACAATGAGCTGTTACAAGATGGCACTTTCTGCCAGAGATTTGATGATTTTTGGCAGAAATGGAAAACCAAAAAAAAGTTTAGTTCTTTGAAGCTGTGGTGGGAAGTTGGCAAAACACAGATTTGTGTGTTTTGTCAACAATATACTTCCCATTCCACTGCTAGATTAGATTCAACTTTATTGTCATTGCACAGAGTACGCATACAAGTACAACGAACTGCAGTTAGCATCTAACCAGAAGTGCAAAGTAGTAGCAAAATTGCAACAGTATAACAACAGTATGACAGTATAACGACAGTAAACGGTAACAGTGACAGTAGCCGTATGAGCAGAATATACAGAGAATTTAAACCGTCTACAGGAATTTACTGAATCTGCGGAGTGCATATAGATTTGTCTATATATACGGTGAACGCCATACATTGAGTAATGTACAGTATAGGCAGAATATACATTGGGGTATGTACAGTATGGGCAGAGGTATCCTCGGATATGCACTGTTGAGGTATCCTTAACAGTGCATATAAGATGTATATAAGAGTATCCAGAATCTACAGTGCAAATAGTATGTGTTCATAATATGGATCTGTGTACAGTATGGATGGAGGTATATGCGGTATTGCATGTACACTGAGGTGTACAGCGGGGTATATGCGGGGAGCAGTGCAAGTGTCTGGCGGGTCCGGAGTCGATGTGCAAGGAGCAGTACAAGTAACTGGCGGGTCCGGGTCTGGAGTCGGCGTGCGAGGAGCAGTGCAAAAGTCTGATGGGTCCGGGTCCAGAGTTGACGTCCGAGTGTCTGGCGGGTCCGGGTCCGGAGTCGCCGTGCAGTGTGGGATCTACAGAGAATATACAGAGAGAACAGTGGAGTATATACAGTACATGTGCAGTACAGGGTATATACAGTTATGTACAATAATATACAGTATACGGGGTAGTGTAAATATAGTGTGCTAGTCTGACAGTGGTGCTGGAGTCAGTGTGCAGTTCGGAGGGTGGTGGTGGTGTATAGGGAGTAGTGCAGGTGTGCAGATGTCGGGGGTAGGGGGAGTCACCGGGTTGAAGAGTTCAGAAGAGCGACAGCCCTGGGGAAGAAGCTGTCTCTGAATCTGCTGGTCCGAGTCCGGAGGGATCTGTAGCGCCTCCTGGAGGGTAGGAGTCTGAAGAGGTTGTGATGTGGGTGGGAGCTGTCCTTGGAAATGCTGCGCTCTCTTCGCAGGCAGCGCTTGTGCTGGACAGCCTCGATGGTGGGGAGTTGGCAGCCGGTGATGCGTTGGGCCGTTTTCACGACTCTCTGCAGTGCTGTCCTGTCCGAGGCGGTGCAGTTGCCATACCAGACTGTGATGCAGTTGGTCAGGATGCTCTCGATGGTGCAGCGGTAGAAGTTCACCAGGATCTGACTGGAGAGATGTACCTTCTTCAGTCTCCTCAGGAAGAAGAG
>OMOU01011487.1:2439-17057 GCA_900312585.1 Malacocephalus occidentalis
CCTTGTTGTTTACAGATGCAGCAATGCGGAAAAGGGGAAATTTGGAGCACTGGTTCAGGTTCAATTTATTCGCAGTCCATTTGCCTATTATTGGTCACCTGCCTCCAACCTCAGTGCCGGTGATAGAGCTCTGTCGCCCTCATCCCACCGCCCATTTTACACGACGAGACAGTAGGAGATAAGGTTGCATGCACCGCTACATTAAGGCATTTATCAGTGTAAAACACACGAGACAAGAACCTACAACAGAGTTGTCAGCATAATTTGCCCGCCTAATAATCTGCCTCTCTGTAGCCCCAAGGAACTCTTCACCTCCATTCAGCGGCTGGTAATATCTCCATCTCTCTTGGTTATGCTTCAGGCTGCATATGGCTCTGTAACAGCCGAATGGACTTTCTGTTTGAACTAGCTAACCAGCAGGAGGATAATTGTGAGTCAATATGGGAAGTGCCACCAAATTATAGCATATCACGATTAAAAAAAAATGTTTGTCTCGAGGCTACTTTGAAGAGCATGATTGTAAATTTGTGCATTTGAAACCAAAATCTCGGTATGCTGGCTGTTTGAGGGCACTTATCGTGCCTTCAAACTATAGTGTGGTTTATTTGGCCCGTAACAGCAGCAGTTGCTCTCTTCTGCTTGGTTTGTGAGGGCAAACATTTGTAAAAAACAAAACAATTACGCTGTAATTGGCCAGAAAAGCTGGTCAGGAATTGTGCTCCACACCAACACCCTATTGAATTGCAACTCAAACGGAACCATTTCAAACTAAGCTGCGTGGATGTATAATTACAGTTGCCTCCGTTCTGTGAATGTGATACCCTGAATGTGCACAGTGTGAGCACATTCAAATGTGTTGATGCGTGTCATTCGAAAAGCTCCGCAAGAGAAGGACGATTTAAGGGCTGCAGGAAGTGATATATGCATCCATCATTTTCTATTTGGAAGATGCACCAGATCAGCATGTGTAACATACTTATTATAGTATGTAACATATGTTGTTAGCCAAAGTTAGTGGACCGTGACTACCGCTATAGAAGCAAGGGGGGGGGTGAAGACAGAACAAACAAACAACGGCTGTGAAAGCAGCCTTACAAAAAAAGAATTGCATCTTTCACCTGAGCTGGGAATGTGTTCGGCTGACTTGGAAGGTGCGCGAGAGCTGGAGGTGGAGCCTGCCATCTGGTCGCCGCTCATTGCCTCGTGGCCCAGAGGAGAGCTGGGCTTGCGTGGCTTCTTGTCGGTAAGGTGGAGCGGAGAGGACTTCTTCACAGGGAGCGTTGGTCGGTGGGGCCGGCTGGTGCTGTTCACCCTCAGCCACGCCTGGGCCTTGTACTCCACAATCTCCCCGTAGTTGGCCCGGGTCACGCGGCACTCGTAGAGACCCTCGTCGCTCTTGCCGACCCTGGAGATTTGGAGCTTATGCGAGATGTCGTTGCCCTGGACTTTCACCGTCTTCATTTGCATAAAGAAAAAGACACGTCTGTCAGTTTTTTGCAGTGATGGTCACTGAATCATTGAAGCAGATTTTAGTTGTATTTATGGGAGATAATCAAAGCAAAATAAAACATGTACACTTATTTTTGTTCCCTCGTTGTCAGGGTCAGGCTCTAGCGTCATTTCCATCTGCAAACACAAGCAGAAGGCAGGCGATCATTTCAGTAAATCAGGACCTTGTTCAGTGGAATACGTATTTATACGTACAAGTTTGTCTGAAATAGCTCAAGTTACTCTGATACAATCGCACATCCATTAAGTAATCCATTAAGTTTGCATTGAAAATCCAATCATTCACCTTAAATGTCCATGTGGACATTTAAGCAGCCAGGAAAACCATCTGCAAACACTGCTGAACACGGTTCTGTATTGGTCCAGTGGGGCCACGCCTTGGCGTTTACATATCCAAAGGTGGACTTCAAGTTACATATTATTCACTGTGACAAAAGTGTGTGAATCTGAAATGCAATAAGGCGAACGAATTCACCATCCCTACATAAACTCATGGATTTACAGTTTTGTGTGAATGTTTTGTGAAAATAGACAAAATGTAAAAATGACAAAATACATGACATGGTAGTATCTACCATTGAGCATTACATGTAAAAAGCTTTTTGCTTTAATAAGGGAACTGAATAGCTTCTATATTTAAAGGGGCCCCCATTATAACACGTGTGTTATAACATGTGTGCTGTGTGTGATAAGCCATTATGAAAATTGTCATGTGACTGAAATTGTCATTGTGACATCATGACATCACAAGTGGGAGTGTCCACTCAGATGTATGTTGACTAGCTCAGTCTACCAGCCTACCCAGTTGCAAAGGCTAATCACACTCACACCTGGTGGTAAAACAGGGGACCTTTAACATATCTGATCTAGAATTATCGTGTGGTCGTTCGTCAATTATTGTTATTGTTGTTTTTATTATTATTGACACAATCTATATAATTTGATGACCCATTTTTTGGGTCATCGAACTGGACTGATGCATACTCAATGATCCTTGAGGGCTATTTCTATTATTAAGGACAATGGAACACAGCACAGAAGAGTGATTGAGAGCTGAATTAGTGGACGTAAAAACAACAAACATAACAACAAAATAACAACTAGCGTTAGGACAACCCTTGAACTTTAGGCTTCATTGGTGGCACAATACTGAGGACTTGCCCAGAGACAGGATATTTAGGACACGTTTTCTGAAGAAGCTTCAGCAATCAAAACATTCAGCGATACTGCCACGAGGCTAGGCTAATGCTATTTGAAACTAGAGTTGCCAATGCGTTCTCCTCAGTGCTGTGCCGGGGAAGCAGTGTCAAAACCGGGTAAACCAATAAGCTAAACAATCTAAGCTCGAAGTCGACTAGAACTGGATTGTTTAGTGATGGAATACACCACAAGGGACAATCCCATCCCATTCATGTCCTCCCACCTTTTCCATGATAAACTGAGACAATTAAGGCACACCGCCAGACCCCCAGGTACAAGAAAGAGCACATAAGGAGCTGTATTTTACCCAGAGCCATCAGACTGCAATTTGCTTGACTACTATTATTGCTCATTGTTCATTGCTTATCTAGTCAGCCCAAACTCTGTGACCATGCATGCATTTTCATCACACGCATTGATTAAAACCTGTCTTTGATGACCGTGGACACGCTATATGTGTTCTTATAGTGAGTGCCGACAAGAGGAAACAGACATTTTAGGTATGCATTTTAATTTGAATTGAAGTTCAATTTAAGTTGAACTGCTCTTTGAACAGAATTAGCCATTGGATTGTAATCCACAAGATCCTTTGGAAATATACCCAATTGATGAACACATGTACTATATAGACTACATACTATAGTCTATATAGACACATACTATTTAGACTACAGAGTTGACTATCTGGCTATTTGTTTGGTATCTTTAGATAATGTGTGCTCTGTATGCATGTTGTAGCTTTAGTGTTTTTAAATCATCACTCTTGACTCTTTCCATCAAGCTCTTTCATCTTCACTATGGACAAAAGAAGACTTCAACTGTATACACACCATACATCGATCCCAAGCATAGCAGTATAGCTCACGCTTGTGTATTTCATTACTGAATGGGTTCATGCTGAATGGGTTTATGCATTTATTTTCTAATTCCTGCAATCATTTTGTCATTCGAATCATCACAACCCTGAAATGGAACAATGAGTATCGCAGAATACCTCAGCTTTCTCTAAGTAACCGTGCCAAGAGAAGGTGCCTCTGTTGTTCTCTTATTAAGAGCCCATGTTCCACTGTGGCTTTGATTCTCAATGCAATCAATCTCCTTTAGGAAATAAACACCTGGCAAAAGTGTCTGAGACTAACATGGAGCTCGATGTTTGGACCCCTGACTTCAGGAGGTAATGTTACCAGTTGAAGGTTTCTCTGAAAGTATACAAAAGTAGTTGGATTCCATCTTGATACACTTTATAACCCATAGTGCTCCCTCTGCCATCTTTATATCCCGTAGTCTAACCTCTGCCATCTTTACAATCCAAAGTGCCACCTCTGCCATCTTTATAACCTACAGCCTCATCTCTGGCAAATGCATTTGGGGTAAATTGCCACCTCCCTCACAAGCCCCAGTGAGCTTTGACTGTGCTAAATGATCTGTTGTTTGTCTGGTCCAGAATATGTCCAACCTGTTAGTCAGAAAACTCTTCACAATGTCAGAATGCATCTGCTAGTCAATGCCTTCCAATGGGCTCTCCTTTTTGATGGACAGCTTTATATGATTAACTTTACTCAGCCAGTGTCTTGCCTGTTATCAGAGGGCAACTCCTTACCAAACTATTGCTCAAAAGCATTCTTTGAATTGTATTGATGCGTTTATCTTTGTTTTCAACCACTGCAAAAATAAATACAATCGGGCTACACACTATACTGGGAATACAAACCCTCATACACTCATAATGATACTGGCTGTAGCGATAACTCAGCCATGCAGTTTCACCCCTGGCCTCACATCCATTACAACCAGCATGATGCCCATGCTCAAAACATTTGTCAAGAGTAAGTACAGTGAGGGCATCTATCCTTTTCGCACAGAAACAAAACCAAGCATTGGCTGGTCTGGTATGAATCTCAATCTGACCCTGCATGAGCAGGCTAAGGTAATTCTCGGTAAACGCATTAGCATGACGGTTATAACATAGTAATGATAATTGCTCATGATGACAATCAGTATCAATTTCCAGAATGGCACAATACATGTGAAAGCTCCATGCACCAGGTAAGTGGGTAAAATAAAAAGACACAACAAACATAGACGTTCACAAAATGTTGCATTGACAATCAGAAATACACTTGATTGTGAGACAGATGACACAGGCAGAACTGTTAAAGCAGGACTGATTATGATCATGAATAATTGAAATGATCATGATATCAATGCAACCTTAAATTACACATCAATATGTATGTAGTCAGTATTATGCAAAATGAATTTCAATATAGCTTAAGACATCATGTTCAAGTGAAGCTGAATGTATAATTATGAGACTTTATTTAGACAGGTGAAAGATTAGGTTAGAATCAAACAAAGAACATTCAAATGAACTTGAGCTGGGGGGGTGGGGGGAGGTATGACACCTCATCGAGTACTAGCATGCAGCACCCACCGGGTGATGCAGCACAACGCTCAGCACACACCCCACAGGAGCCACAGTGAATGTCTAAAAGTGATATGCCTCTGTGTAACACACTTGGGCTATTGTGATGTCGCAACCATTGTCATTTCATGGGCAATATAGTCAATATATATATATATATATCAATATATATTTTTATATATGTTGTGTCATGATAACAAAGTATATGAAACGAGGAATGTATGTCTGTGATACTGATGATAGATGTGAAAACTGATAGGATCACATCTCTGAGATTTATTGACAGATCGACACGTTTCCACTTGATTGAGTCCGAATCAACGTTCTCATCAGACACGTAATCATAGGAGTCCATGTTGATGTCATTATGAGCTTCTATGAATATTAAAATGTTATAAGCCACACGTGACATATTCAATGGGTGATAGTGGCTTCATTTATTGTACAGATGATCGAGTCTATATTGTTATCGATAATGTTCAGTAGGTGGGGCTTAGCCAGGCTAGAAGGCGCCGTCTCTTGACAGCTTGTCTCTCTGGCGGTGACAGTAACATACACATCTGAGTGCAGAATTTAAACCGGCAAACACAAATCAAGGATATTTTGCATTTTGTTTATTAAGTTTGTTGGCACAAGACAACATACAAAATAAACCGATGGTCTGAAGTTGCCAGAGCCAGACTCACAGTCGTCTCATTGTGCCAAAGAGAAGGTTTACAAGGAAAGAGAAGTAACACAAGTTGCTAGATGGTATAATGAGGTGCTGTGTGGCAATGTTCAAGTTGTAGGGTTCCATGACACAGTGGAAGCTGTTAGTGTGCTACATACACAAGTATTGCCTCTCCAGCAGCAAGGACACAGGACACAATCACACAGTATATGTAAGTATCCGATGACTTTGACTTTTTCAAAAATTTCACCTGGGCCTGAGAGGCATGTAATTTCATCTGTGCTGTATGTCAATATAGCACATTTGACAAATAAAAGAAACTTTGAACTTTGAACTTTGAACTCAAGAATCAAACCATTCTATAGGCCTGCTGGCAGCCAAATGTGCCTGCATAGCTAGGTATGCTAGCTCTACTCAAACTATCGAGGCAATGAGTAATGGATGAGATGGAACATTGTCAAGTGAAATTTAATATATAATAACTATGATTGCTATGTACTCAATTGGAGTTCATATGTATTCTAAAAGTGACACAATGATAATAACTTTATAGAGCATAATTCCATCTGATCAAATATAGCCTTATTGCAGATTATTGCTCTATTTATTCTGCTTAACTATTAGCTGTTTTTTCCAATGTTCCTTCAGGATCCAGCTTTACCAGATTGAAATGACAACCATATAACAACGTTTGTCTTTCTAGTTTAGAAGTGGATTTCTGAGGTCTATACTAAAAACATCCAGGCTTAAAATAGGCCTTCATAATTATATTCCCCCACTGTAACAAGATTGTATTTTTTTTATTGTAAACAATGTCTACACACAGCAAGATTGACTCCTGAGTGAGCGGCATCATCTGTGACCTTCTTTACTGAGGTCACAGCTGATGACCCGAGGGAGTGGAGAGGCCTTGCACCCAAAGAGGCGGAGCTTACATGGGGGCCAGCGGTGAGGTGCTGTGAAGCCCTGGCTGGTGGTTTCTGCACTCTTCCTCCTTCTATAGAACTAAAACGAATAATAATCCAGATAAATAATAAAAATGAGGCATGTTACATTGGGTTACCGGGTGAAAATAAAGTGTGAGCAACCTACAACCAACTCGCATGGCTCAAAAACGGGTGCGTCCTTGTGAAGGCATTATGAAGTCCTGGCTTTCTGGATCTGTTGATTCTTCCCTTCCCTCTCTAATATAGGCATATACATGCAATGGTATCATAGGACCATATGCCCTATGGTACGATAAAATAATGATTTATGCCAGGCTTAGAAACTGAATGATGTTATCACGTTGTTTTGGTTTATTTAACATGCTGAACGCCCTATGGTTTCTATCATCAGCCAATACTCTGCCTGTTTCCCATTGTGAAATAGCCCTGTCAGCCTAAACGTGATTAAGATGTTATGTTGTAACTAATTGGTACTTTGCATGTATTTCTGCTACTGGACAAACACCTTACCAGAAATGTGCACTGCACATGAAAAAGCTGTCCAGTCTGTTATTTGAATGGCTCACAACTGTTTCCGTTAAGCATTCTTTGGGGATTAAATATGATAAAAAATGATAAAATTATTTTTCCATTTCATTTTCTATTGTATTCATCCCCCCCCCCAACACACACACACATCCCCCCACACACACACACTCCTTGCAGTGGGTTTGGTGGGAAGTGTAGAATGCAACCAGTTGCATTGAATCCGTCAGCCACGACAGCACAAAAAAGGCAATTCCATTTCCTTGAAAACCTTTGCCATTTCCCCTCAATGTAAGATGCGTTGGCCGTATGCTGACACAGTGAAGGCACACAAATGCTTGAATTGTGCTAAAATATGTTGGTTTGTTATCAATGGATGCGTTAGCTGACCAGTGAAAGTGTAGGTTGAAGGTAGTGGCACGAGAGAGACGATGCCAAATCCCCCCGTCCATCCTCTTCTGTGTAGCAAAGCCAACACACAGTGTCATATCTCTCCTTCCTTAGGCTCTCACATCTTCGACGACATGGGGTCTCAACAGACACTCACAGATGCTATGTTGCTTCATATGATCTCATTTCATCTGCACACCAAGACACCAAGGCCCGTTTTCCAATGTAGTTAGTTTCCTATTCTGTAGTCTGTGGTCATCACGGTACATCATCGGCCACATACAGTATATGCGATAAGCAAGAGACCTGGGTTTACATCCCAGAAAAGCCACAAACCAAACCAGTGTTTGACCAATCACGATGATGTACTGCATAGATACAAGTAGACGTAGGCAATTAGTAGTATGTCAAACCGACTGGTGCAATCCCATAATGAACAGAGAAGAGAACAGAGCACAGGGGTGTGAATATCATAAAACAATAGCTTAAGTATCCCTGAGCCCAGACTGCCCAGACTGTGAACTACATTACTCAACAACCTGCATCTGCCTATTGGCTAACCCATTAAGGGGTGTTATAAGTCATCGTAATGTAAACAGAGGTCCCGCCGGTTTGAGCTCAACACTGCCCCCTATCGGCACGGCAAGAATAAACTGATCATTGCTGCCACCGTGAGAGCAGGAGGAAACTGGCAGGTGTTCTCCACTCCGGTGCCTGTTTTTTCTAAGCTTGAAAGCTTCATCATTGATAAGACCTGGAATGGATTTAGATTGTGATGTAATTAGCTCACTAATCCTCATTTTCAATATTCAGGTTTAAATAAACAACACAAATGCCTGTGAATAGAAATCTATTCACAGGCATTTGTGTTGTTTGCGTAACTCTGAATCAGAATTTACTTCAGCCAGTGTGTGCTAAACAGAAAGAGAAAAAGCGGGCAAATATACAGATTAGATCAAACTTTATTGTCACTGCACAACTGTACAGTACAATTGAGTACAATGTACAGACACAGCGACATGTAGTGGCTGGTAGTGAACTATATGTGTATATATATATATATGTCATAAGCTTAACTCATTGGCTAAGCTTGTAGCCAATGAGCGCAAACCTTTGCCAAATTGTTGGAATGACTCTCTACTGATGATGTCATGTCAACCGTGCTCATAAAGTGAGCTGTCTGGCTCATCAGCACTGTGTGAGCTCAGCTTCTTCAAACAGTACTTTGACAAACACCAGATTCAAATTTGCATAGAAATGTCTTAACTTCTTCACTTCATCCTGGCTTAGTGCACCTTTAACAGGATCCGTAAGCCACAAAAAGACAAAAAGTCTCATTATTGTAAAAGAAAAACAGAGCAGTGGTGCTTATATACATTGTAAATATGTGCAACCATAACTAACATAATGTGTGTCACCTGCTGCAATATTATCTTCTCAATTTCAAATGGAAAGCAATTATCATTCTGATTTTTAACATGTGAATCCCAGCGTCCAAAATGTCTTGCACCCAATGTCTATATCTTTAAATATATGATTGAGGGAGAATCTGGAGAGGAGATCCTGATAAGATATACAATGTCGCCAGCTACAAGAAACACGTGTCGCACAATACATGATCTAACCTGGAAATTGAACATGGCTCTCTTTGAGTGATGACCCTCCATGTCTGCTGTAATCATTTGGTGTTGGCCTCGATTGATAAAAGGATTATTGCCACCAAGCGAACATGAGTACATACTGTATCAGCCTGTGATCAGTGTCATAGCCATTGTACTGCAACAATACATTAAATGTAATATCCTCCGACGGCTCGCCAGCTACCGGACGCCTGAAGCAATTAAAGCAGAATCAATGTCTTGAGATGGAAACCTCTGACAGCTCTATTATCCCGCCAGTGTGGCAGGCTGAGACCACTCCTTTTCTGGCTTGCTCATCACACTGGGCCTGAAACTAACTCACATGCTTATGGACAACCTCACGTGGTTGTGGGCAGGCCGGCAAATACATATTTGTTTGAACTATTATTCGCAACCTGTCACATTGTATGCAATTTTCCCTTTTCTCATAATTGTTGGGGGTTATTTTATCACACGTTCATACAACTTCATGTGGTGAGGGTTTTAGATTGCCCACGAAAAGTGTCATCCCCACAGTCAGCACACAGTACAGTATGCACTCCCATCACCAACTAAAATCCAGGATAACACAGGATGTTCCATTTCCTGTGCTAGGGTGATTTATTTAACACCATTCTACATCACTGCTTATCAGACGGAGTTACTATCAAAAGGGCAGATGTGAAAGGATGGGGGGGGGGGGGGAGTGTGTGAAGAAGAAAAAGAGCAAAAGCACATTCAGACCGCAGCCAACCCAGCATCGCTGGGTGACACTGATGCATAAATCCTGAGGGGAATCACAATCTCTGGAGGAGAGCTGCTCCTCATAATGCTAGCTAACCGAGAATGGCTCTGGAAGGGCACATTCATGCTCATTCACACACACACACACACACACACACACACACACACACTGCTGCACACTGCCACACGCAAGCCCAGCCAGCAGCCACACAGCCAGGCCGCCATGTATTTATTGTTGTTATGTGAATTGCATAATATATGCTTTGGAGAATTGTGCTGCGTTAACTGACAATGAATCTCAGTTATTTATTAATAAATATAATAGTGTTTCTTTTCTTTTTTTGTGCGACCGAATCAGTTTGTCAATTTGTCAGTTTTTTTAGTAAAATTGCCAAAGTCTGATTAAATTGAAAGAAACTGGATGAAAGAAAAAGCATGACACATAATTATACACTCATAAGATCCGTTTGCATTCTATACGACAAGGACCTTCCTCGCAGATTCACCGAGATAAAAACGAAGGCAATCTCTTTTGCCATTTCCATTCTGATGGCCGATTCCACAAAAATAAGTGTCCGTGTTTTGTGTGACGATTCCGAGTCTCTCCCTATCACTTTACACTATCTGCTGCCACCAGGCTGCTGCTGTGATGTAATCGTGGGGCCCGCTCCAACGTGATCTATTGGCGCCCATGTCCATCTGTTGTCCTTCACCCCCCACCATACTGTCTAAGTGCTAGAAGATCCATTACTTTTTTCACTCGGCTTCAGTGACAGAAATGTCCCCTCGTACAAGAGGACATGAGAGCCCCCCCGCACACACTACCCAGACACACACACTACCCAGACATATTGACCTCTTGAAGTGGGTTTGGTACATGCAGAACGTAGCCAGTTGGAGAAATCATGTCTGGTTCACACACACACACACACACACTCTGCACCAGTAAGCCACTACAGTGCAAAAATGGTGATTCCACTTTTTGAAAATCCCTTTTTTCCTTTTTCTTGACTTGTATCATCTTACCATGCTAGTTGATACGGGCGTAAACACTGACATTTCAGTTTAGTACATACAGCACAGGGTGCATCATCTGACCTGAGCCAACCAGTGAATGTGTAGGTGGAAGGCGGCGACACCTCCGTTGTGTTCTGCGCAGCGCGGGCAGAATATCATATCTTTTCTCTGCCCTCACAGCCACATCTGCTTTGTCTTCCAACACGCCATCTCCACAGGCCCCCGCAATGCATCGTCTATTCATCGTTTCGATGAGAGCTGCGTAATGTATGTTCTGCGGTGCGTTGACTAACAATTCATCTCGGGTGAACATGCTAATATTTCAGCGTGAATATTCCTTTGACCCATTTCTTTTTTGCACTGCTGAACCAGGTTGTCGGTAATTCATTGCTCGCTGCAGTGTGTGATCTATCCGATGTACATTACACACGAACCTCGTGTGGCTTTTTCGTAACTCGTTGTCTAATGTAATTAGATTTAAAGAAAAATGTGACTTGTATATAATTACACACAGGTAGCACATGTTTGCATTCATACAACATCAACATTATAACACAAGTAGGCACATTTTTGGACCTGAACCATCGCAATCCCCTCTGAGACCGATAAACCATTCTTCCAACGCTTCCATGGGCTTAAAACCACAGCACCGATCAGCTTCTGTACAGAACAGTTTCAATCGTGAATTCGGAACATTCAAAAGCGCCATCTTGGTAATGGTCGAATATAAACACCAAATCACCAAGCAAGCAACCGGTTGGTATGGTTCTAGAGATGCGGCGTAGAGGAGGGATTTAATCATTGCGATAAGTACCAAGATGGTGGCTTGGAATGTGTGTGATAATGTCAAGTGGCTCCCTGGCAGTAACCACGCACAGCCAGACCACATGCACTATGATCGTTATGTCTGGAAAGGCTGCCGTTTGCAGCGATTGACAGGGGGCGTCGTCGGTTCAAGCCTACTGCACACCGGTTTGGACCAGTTTGCACCAATCAGATTCCGGAACACCACATGATGTGAATTGTCCTTCTTGGCACTTCTTCGTCCATTTTATATGGGAGTAATGCATATCAGATCAAACTGTTTCATTGATGCTAACATCTTCGTCAGCAGTCGTTGTAGAAATGTCCAAATGACGCTATTTCAGATTTCTCTTTCTCCCTTTCTCTATTTGTACACATTTTCTTTGCAGAGGAAAACTCAAGATGAAATCATGATGTCTTATATAATATAGCAATATAGTGACTTATTCTCGTCTAATATTTGTTTAACCCTATGTGCCACATACTCCATAACCACTTTCCAACAAGCCACTGCCCGTGACATCTGCAGCAGGAGATCCGCTTCATATCCAGAGCACGGTGTGTATTTGCTCTTCCTAACTGCTCATCATCTGGGGCTGTTTGATCAGACCTTCTGCTTCCTTGTTCAGGTTGCACTTGTGTTGTGATGTTTGCTGTAGACGGACGGAGTCAATGACAGAACGATGTTTCGCCGCAGAAGCAACTCAGTACTCAATAATAGATTGTCTAACTTAAAACCAGCGTGTGCTCAGTGTGTACCTTTGAGATGGGCCCATTCAGAACTAACAAACCACACACTAACAAACATATACATATTGAATAATTTAACTTGAACTGCTCATGTAGAGCATTATCTACACTTCTGGCCACCTGTGAATCTGCTATTCTCTTGATGGGGTCTCCAACTCCACCAGTAGGACCAAGACCGGCATTCAGATAATTCCAGTTCATCATTCTACGCAATCTGAATAGAAATGGTGGTCATGAGATGAGTTGCATTTGTTCTCCCCTCCATGCTGCATGAGGCCCAACACTGCTGGAGATGTTGTCTGGTTCTCCATTAGGAACTGTATGATTAGTTCCAGATGAGCAGACACTAGAATCACTGTCACTAATACTTGTATCTTATTTTAAGCACAAATAAACAATTTGAATCTGCACACTGCCAGCCAATAGTTTTGAACAGCCGCGCACTTGGGATGCTTCCGTTGTATACAACAAAACGCTCTGCTTCCTTATAGAAATGGCGTGTTGGTTAGTGACAGCTGTAACAACATCAGCGTTAGATTTCAGATCAGAGGTACTTCAATATGTTTGGGTCAAGTAGCCTTGGGAATATAGAAACAACTGATCATGCTGATTATATCTGAATATGGACTTACTTAAACAGATCACTGCATGATCCATATGTTTGATCAGTTTTTGTCTAATTAATTTGCTGGGGGACTGCTATTTGCAACATAAAAACAGACAGGATCAATATTTATCTAAAATCTAACTATATTATATTTAATCATAGATTTCAACAGTTCAACTTAATGTCTTTATTCATTTAATTTTAACCCATTTGTTTGTGGTCTATGCACTTAAAACACCCACCCTTTGAGCTTGAAACCGACTTGGAAAGATGCACATTCACTGATTTTCCCTCTTTTTCTTAATATATTCAGACATTTGTGCTTTTCCCCACCACATCCCATATCCTTCAGATAATCCTTCACAATAAGAAATGAGGCAACACTGTATGACCAACCATGTCCAGTACCAATAGGCTGCTTCAGCCAAACATCTGCTCGTCACGCAGGATCCAAACCTTGATGATGTGGTGATGCCAGCGTGCTAGCTGGCAATAATAGCACAATCATCATGCTTTGTGACGTGAATATCAAAGAACCCACACACATATGTGTTGGTCAGCGTTCTCTCTGGTATCGATGCACAATCACAAATGTTTGATGTTTTGAGAAGGCAGGCAGCACCATTTGCACTTAATGTTTCATTATCTTCAGAGATAATATCAGAGGTATCGACTTATGCACAGAACACACTCAGATGTTCCTGTCCATACCTGGCTGACAGAACTAAAAACTGCTTGACGAAAGGACAACAAGGCCTCGCTTTATCAAATGAAAGGTCTCTACACTTGTAGATTTAGGTTTTTGTATTCTGATCCATAAGTGTGCCAACCAGACGCTATCAGATGTTATCAGTGTTTGTTCATTGTGTCGATGAAAATGTTTCTGTTAAGTGGTAAATTTGCCATTATTTTGTAAATGTGGTGGAACAGAAAATACATTCATAATCATATCAGTATAAAGACTTCAAAAGATCAAAAGATCACTGGTTTTACCAAATAGTTATTAGATATTGAGAAGGGTCCATGCCATTTGCCACAACAGAGAACAATGTATCATTATATTAAGGTTTGTGATGGTTGTCTATCTTTATATTGTTATATAAGCATATAAGCATTATGAAGAATGGGGCATGGGACAAATCTATGACAATGCGTGTGACAGTGTGTTGCCTTGGTAATGTATCTCAAACATTCACTAAAAGGTTTGGCAATAGGAATATATGGATAACACAATGAACAAATACAACAAGAAAAAAAGACAATGAAATGCCAGCAATACCTCTTCTGCATGAACGTCCTCACTGCTGTCTGAAGACTCTGGGGCCTTGATGAACCACCACTGTATCTCTAAGTACACGGAGGCTGTCCCACTCTGAAAAGCACATGACATTTCGATGTTTTGCCCCTCTTT
>OMOU01011501.1:3620-14979 GCA_900312585.1 Malacocephalus occidentalis
CCCCACCCAACCCCCATCCATTTAAACTGCGTTCACATTGCTATTAGTATGTGCGTGATCGGTTTGTGTGTGTGTTAACGTCATACTGTTGTGGTATGTGTTATTATGATGCCTCCATGTAACTTTCCCTGTGTGTGTGCGTTAAGTATTTCAATGCGTGCGGCTACGGCGCGGCTAAGTGTGTGTGTGTTTGTTTATCCGTCAGCCACACCCCGTTAACTGTGAATGATTACCCACAATGCTTCTGTGTTGCTTCTGGGAATGTGTGCATGACTAGCCTGATGCACACTGTTTGTCTTGAAACACAGAGCCTGGTAAGAGATGGCGACGATTGAAACGTGTCAAATGCACCTTCTGATTGAGGAGTTTAATCGGCAAACTACGCTAACGCTAGCTTCTCCAGCGTGTGCACCAGATGGTCGAGTCATGCAATGATTGTCATCATTAAAGTTGTGAGTTTGAGCCTCACCTGCAGCAAACCTTTAACTTGGTCTTCTAGTGGCTGCGGTGGGCTCACCTCATGCCTACACTGACTTCTAAAGGACAACAGTGAACAGCCATGCTGAGCAGAACTGCGGCACTGATGTGTGCTCTTATAATGGTTTGTTTTCCATGGCCATGATAATCTAATCTCCAGTGATTATCAATCTAGATCTGTCGTGTGTGTGTGTGTGTGTGTGTGTGTGTGTGTGTGTGTGCGTGCAAGCACATGAGTGTGGTTTATCAAAGACGAGGAGGTACTGGGTGCCATGGTTACGCACCAGGTGGGATCAGTGGTGAGAGCAGCTGTTGTGCACCCTGTCTCTGAAACACACTTTTAAATCTCACCCTCTCCTCCCTCTAATTCTCCCCCCTCACCTCTCGTCTCTGTTGTTTTATACTCTATTCTTATATATTATACTCTATTCTATTCTTCTATTCTACTGTTGCTGTGCTTACTCTGTGAAATTAGGCTT
Source organism: Malacocephalus occidentalis (assembly GCA_900312585.1). Lineage (NCBI taxonomy): Eukaryota > Metazoa > Chordata > Actinopteri > Gadiformes > Macrouridae > Malacocephalus > Malacocephalus occidentalis. The sequence goes on from OMOU01011501.1 coordinate 4,577, forward strand.
CATATGTATAGAATTAGCATGTGTAACACATGTAAACACATAAACACATATTATATATGTGTTTATGTAAAAATGTATTGTAGAAAATAAAAAACAAAACCTGTCTGTGTTCTGGCCTTGTGCGCTCGAGCCCCCTGGCGGTCACTGGTCGCTACTACACCGTTTGGCATAGTTTTTGTCCTCTTTGTTGTAATTGCCATGTTTGTCTCAAACAGAGCCCAGCACCTCTCTACAGTGTTAACACATTAAACACACACACACACAACAATGGATGTTTTGAACCTATTGAAACAGCACAATGATGTTTGTTCTGCCCCTGCCTGCGTGTCTGTATGTATGACAGTAGGTAGGTCTGCTGTAGTACTACAATACTGGAGTACTGTAGGTCTGAATTTACAGACAACATGGAATTAGACCTGCAGCCATGGCTTACTTCTATAGCACGAGGTAATAATACAAATCAAACAGTAGTATGAGTACACGGGAACTTGGAGAGATCCTGACAGGACCTATCGGGGTTTGATGGATCACACACAACAGCAACTAAACACGCTGTGTGTTCGCCTGTCGCAGCCGTTGACAGGAGAGGCAGAAACATGTTGTGACATTATTGGTGGAAACACAACACACTCTCCAGCTGTGGTGGCGGTGGTTAGCGTCCCTGAGACTGTCGCTCAGAGTGTCAAATATGAAGTACTGTACATTGTACATTACAGTTATGCAGTTATACATGCTCTGGCTATGTCTAATTTTATATTTTGCATACTTTGATGGTAATTAATAGAATTTTAATTTCATCTTTTTTTATCATCTTTCTCTCTCTCTCTCTGTATTTGTGTGATGACAGGGGTCAAAGGGCATAAAGACACACTGTTCGCAAAACTGCTCTTCACACAGACACCTTGCTGCAATAGACTCGCCAGGCTAACGCTTGACTCAGACACTAGCCTGAACAGCACTGTGTCGCTGTGCTGGTAGTACTGATGTGTACACACATACAGCAGGGCTATCAACATTTGCATTGGCATAAACAAAACTAAACTGTGTGTGTCATTTGTGCATCCGTGCTTGTATGTGTGTATGTGTGTGTTTGTGTGTGTGTGTGTGTGTGTGTGTGTGTGCATGTGTGTAGGCTGAGTGAGTAGTAAATCCAGATCACCCACTTCTCTCTATCAGGCCCCACCTCCCAGGTGCCTCTACCGGCTTGTTCACTCACACACCAATTGTAGTGTGTTAGCTCCTCCCCCCCGCCCCCACGATTCTCTGTCTGTCTCTTTTTTTTCTTTAATTTCTCTCTTTTTATCTTTCTGTTACTTTTCCCCGTCTACAACCCAAATCACATGGTCCACTGCTGCCACTCTTCTGAGACCACTTGTCATCCTCAAAAGCAGAACGTCTGGCCCAGAGAATGCTCCACATCATGAGCAGAGCAAAACAGAACCGTCTTCAGGGCGGATGCCAAATTGGGAGTCATGCCAGGCCATTTTATTTTCTAGCTTTTGAATGTCGGATGATCGAGGGCTTAGCAATTAATGATTGCAAATGTGGTTAAATGAATTTGATTATGTGTGCTTGGATGTTCTTTGATATACCGCACATGCATGCGAAGAATAATACAATAATAATAATAATAATCATAAGATTTATTAGCCAGCTCGGCCTCGCATGTGTCAAACATGCCAAGAAATTCACATAGAGTCAATTAGTGACTTGCTTTAAGGGGGATGAGTGCCATATTGTTTTCCTTTTCTAGAACATTAAGACACAAACACTCAACATGTGATGGAAATTCAGATATTTACACGTGAGTAAATTCCGTTGCTCGTGTCTACCGCATGCTCGTGCCTACCCCCATCACCACCCAACTTCCATTTTGATATAAAACAAATATAAAACAGTTGACATGACATTGAACCTTCTGACCTAGAGTCATATGCTCTACCGGTGTGCCACAACATCACTGGCACTCAGCTCATTGGCTATGGCAATATATTGTCCTGCATCACATTATAAATGTCAGTCTAACCGTTTCTGGCAACTGTGACGTTTTGTCTCTGATGCTGCCTTTTTTAGACCAATGCAATCGTAACTCTATCTACATTGAACATATTAAAGAGCAAATACATATTACACCACATGTTTGTTAGTTTGCTGCCATCTAGAGGTGTGAAGCACAAAGCATGTCTCACATGTTGCTCTCTTACGATCTGTTGATGAGACTCTATTCGTAACTTACCTCCTGCCTTTCTTGCTTTCTATAGACAACATGGAAGATTTATCATCAATATTCATAAACCACAGTCTTGTGTTGCCACATAGACCACCGATAAATCAACTTTTATCTAGACCTCAGGCAGATGATTTAAACAATATCAATCATCAATTAAAAAATAGAATTGTACTTCCCCTTGGGGGATCAATATAAGTGATATTATCTCCTTACAAACCAGGAGAGCTTGTGCCAATATTTGATTGAAATCAAAGTAAAAAGTAATTACCCCCTATTAGAAAGTATTTGTCGATGAGGGTTGTGGCCAAATGTAGAAACACAAAGAGCCACACCCAAGCTTATGTTGCAAGCTGTCCAAAGTATATTTAGGATTACATTTGTCTGTGTTTTCATGCATTTATCTTGCGTTCTAAATGATAACTTTGGACTATGTCAGGGAGTACTTTAAGGTGATCACGCTACACAACTAAATATGTGACTCTTCTCTTCTCCACTTGGTTGGCTACCATCTCAAATATGACGATTTAAATGAGTGTGTCCTTTCATTCATCTCAGCTGCAACCTTCTGATCCCATCTGTTGGCCACGTTTCTCAGATGTTGTCGTTCACACAATATAGTGGCACTAACTTTGCTTTGGTGTATTGTACGTGTGTGTTTTTTTGTGTGTGTTATGTGTGTGTGCGTTTGTTTCTATGGCATGTGCTCCAGTGATGCAATCGGTCAGTGTGCGGTACTTCTACAGCAGTATCCTGCAGACCAATCCTGAGGTTGTGAGTTTGAGCCTCACCTAGAACAACCTTTAACGTACCCTGCCTGAAACACAAAATAAATCACATATTGATTATTCATGGCTGTTCTTTGTGAGAGAATGAAGGTCATGCTGTGTTTCTATGCTAATGTCATTTACAAACGCTCCCTCTTCAAATAATTAATATTGTAAATGTTTATACCTTTGTGAAAAGAATTGTGACCACTGTAGGTCTTACTGTTGGTTATCAGCTTATAATGAATAACAATCCTCGAAAAGTATTAATTATTTAAAAAAAGAAGGTATTCATCTGAATTAATAATAACAGGGCACCACCCTGGAACCAGGGACCAATAATCAAGCAGTGGAGTCAGTCTCATATCATATACAAACTATTACATTTGAATTATGATGAATAATTACTATATCAATAGCTAGGAATGATGAAGGCTTGAGATTCTTTACATGACAGAGGCTCAACACAACATTCAAGTAATAACCACAAAAGTTATGAACCTAGATGATGAACCTTTATTAAAATTGAAGTTGGCAAATGGCATAAAGTAACTACGATAAGCAATGCACAACCTGGTGCGTGTGCGTGTGTGTCAACACAAAATGGCTGCCGATGGGGGAACAAAAGCGGTACGTTCTTGCCCTGGGTTTCGCTACATGTCGTTCTGGTTCTGGCATCTGGAGCTTCGTGGCAAGCATCAATGTTGCGTTCAAGGTTTGCAGAGCGATTCGTCGGTGTCGGATTTCAACGGGTCTTGACTGTCCTTATCCTTAACAACTGCTTCATCTTTGCGAGTGAACAAAGATCATGGAGTCACCGTTGCATATACACTCTTCAAAGAATGACGTGGTTACAGCAGGGAGTGGAAGGCGGATACTGAGGTCATACATTGTTTACAATATGTTGGGGAGGATATGTTGCAACAACATCAACACATAGTATGAAGTATATATTTGAACCTCACAATAGTTGAGGATCAAATAGTTGAGGATCTATTGAGGATGCATTGAGTCAGGGCCTGAACTGCTCAATTGACCCCACTACTGACCCTGATGTGATTGGTGTGTTATGTTTGCATCACTGCAAAACTATTCTGTAACCTACAGTGTTGCTATATCAGGTAATGCTGTAACATGTTTTTGAAAGCATCTGACTGTTCTCTCCTCCAGTTTGTCATCCGCTAACTAGTCCACACCTCTTACCATCGCAAACATGACCATCAGTGTGTCCTTTCATGAATCTCAGCTACATCACATTAGATAGTTTTCTTAGATTTGTAGCTGTCGAATTAGGAAATGCTACTGACCCCGACGTGATTTGAACATGCAACCTCCTGATCTGCAGCAGTTTTTTAGTTTGGCAAACATCACTATGCACTATTTTTTAAAAGTGTGTGTCCACACAAACTATCGCAGCATTTCCTCACAAACGTAGTACCATTATTTGCACTGAACTGAAAAGGGAACAGAGATTTCCTCCAACTGAGTTTTATTTGATTGCTCGTTTGAGTTCTGTATGTTAACCAATGCAGACCAGACTGGAGAAATCTTGCTAGAGAAACTTATGACACCACTGAGATTTGAACACATAAGCTTCTGATCGTGAGCCACGAGCAATACCATCACAACACACCCTCCAACACGGGGCTCACATACAGGAGCGTTGGTGACAGGAGCGTTGGTGACCGTAGGTGTGTATGTGCACCTACAAAGCCAAAACCCTGTGATGTCTGGAACACACATTTATGTGTGTGTGCATGGGCACCAACCAGCTCACGGTACTGCTGCAGCAGTATCCTCCAGAGCAATGCTGAGGTTGTGAGTTTGAGCCTCACCCGGAGCAAACATCCAAGTTTGACAATCTCTTGAATATTTCTCCTTCTTGGGCAAGATGGTGTCCTCTGTTGTGTAGCTTCAGTAGAACCGCTAACCAATGTATAGCTTAGGGAAGAATGAGCAAGTTGATCCTAGTGTGGGTTTCTGGAAAAGCTGACCCTGAAATGATTTGAACACACAGCCTTCTGACCTGGAGTCAGACACGCTGCCGTTGCACCACAAGGTCTCTCGCTGTGTGTACTCAAACTCACAATGCAGAGCAATGTTGAGGTTGTGAGTTTAAGCCTCACCGAAAGTGAACTTTCAGTTTGGCGACCCTCACAAAGTTGCATTTAATGAAAGTGAGTTTCCAATTCACACAAGCAATGACTGCGCACATCTACTACAATTATTAGCAGTTTAGGATTTACCAGGGGCAACATTTAACACAACCCACCTCACCGCATGTGTGCGCACACACGTGTGTGCTCCAGTGTCCGAAGCACAACCCCTGCACCATACCATGCTCTCTGCCAACCCACTTCACCCACCAACACATGGTTCACATACTGGAGCATTGGTGACTTCCTGTAGGTGTGTATGCATGTGCACAAACTACGAAGCCAGACTCTGAATCCACCGTGTTGGAACCAGACTCAATCCACAGCTCTCGGACGCCGTCGTTCACACAGTGTAGCATTGCTAAGTTTGCTTTGGTGTGTGTGTGCGCACGTATTGCAGTGCATGTGTCACCTTGTCTGGAGTGCTTCAGTGGTGCAACTTGTCAGCGAGAGGCACTTATACAGCAGTTACTGCCAGAGTACTGCAGAGGTTGTGAGTTCAAGCCTCATGTGTTGCAAACCTTTAATGTAACGTGTCTCATAAACATGGCACTAATCAATTATCCAATGTGTTTCATTCAAGTCCTTAGCTACCTTAGCTACTGACTCAGCGCACCAGTCGTCCAATCAGCCAGCGCACGGTACTTAAACAGCACAGCAATGTCCAAGTTCCAGCCTCACCCAGAGTAATTCTATTACTGCCATCACATGGAGGCAAATTAAATCAAAAAGTGTCAAATATCTCTCCTTGAACCAGTGAATCACGGTCATACACTGTTTCTATTTATGCTCAACTAATTCATGAATGGACATTGGTTCCCTTTTTGGAAAAGTGAATGCCTTTGCTGTTGGAATCATCTGTTCATTTTAAGTATTAGGATCAAAACAACATTCTTAGACATGATCAAAAATGTGCTGCAAATATTCAACTGTAGATGTACTTAAAGAGTCCGATTAACACAGTATATATCTGCAATGATAGCAAAACATTGCCCTCCATTGTGTGTGGCTAGCACCAGCATAACTGTTTGAGGTGATGCATGGTGGGGAAGAAACACACGCCCCGTAAGTCCCATAAGCTTCCACAGAACACACTGTTGAGCCATTAACCAATGTATAAAGGTAGAACTCATGAGCAACTAATGACCCAGACGCCATTTGAACATGCAACCGTCTGATCTGCAGTTAGATGTGCTGCATCTATGGTCTTTTGACAACTGTACTTGTAAGTCACTTTGGATAAAAGTATCTTCCAAATGCTGTCAGTGTAAAAATGTGTTTGTGTGCATCTGAGTAAAAGTACAGCAACACGAGTGCGAGTTTGATAGTGAGACTCAAAGTTTGACCTAAATGTTTGCACTTAAGATAGTGAGTGTCTAATTGATGCAAGTAATAACCTCACAAATGACCAATGACAGTAATTCATTATTGGTAATTATTCCTTCCATTTTTATTCTTTCTGGGGACATGATTTTAACACACAACCTTCCAATCTGGGGTCAGAAGCAGTGCCATTGCACAACAACTTCACATTGTCATCGCAGCTCTCAGGGGCTGTGATAACACTGTACAGCTACTACTTCTCATAGCAATTACACTTGGCAAGTGACCTTCTGGGAGGATGGGGCCGTATGTGTGTGTGTGAGTGTGTGTGTTACGGGCGCATGAATCACACGCATACTGTGATTCATGAACAGTTGTGAAGCTGCAGGTATGAACATGACAGTCTATTCACGTCAGCCCATGCATCCACACGGCAGCGGCAAAGTGGTGGAGGTTTATGGATGAAAAGGGCCGATCCTTATGTGCACCTTGAAATGTCAAATATGTCTGCTAAATGAATTGAAACGTGGTTACAGCAGGGAGTGGAAGGCGCGTGCTGAGATCATTCTTTACAATACAGTATGTTGGTATGTTGCAACAACATCAACACATATGAACATGGACAATATATTTGATCCTCACAATAGTTGAGGATCAAATAATTATCTATTGAGGATCTATTGAGACAATATTGCCATTAAGTCACAATTGTCAGGGCCTGAACTGCTCAATTGCATTTGGAGATGAATGAATAGAAGACTGTAATATATTCATCCATGACTTTATAATATAGTTTGGTCTTATGGTATACCAAGGCATAGATGTATACACCCTGCTGTTTGGAATGATTTCTATTCTTGAGATAATGTTTCCTGAAAAAATACGGTTTGAATTCGATATCAAGTGCACCCTCTAGTGTTGAAACCTTTGAACTGCCTTTGGGATGGCTTTCTTGACCAACAGGTGGCGCTGTAGACCAGACAATTTTTCAGTAATGGTGGTTTGTCACAGGTCTCTGTTAATATTGAGTATTTTTTATAATGAGGAATCACAACTGGGGCTATATCCGAACTGGATGAGTGACACCGGATTTGTGGAGGTTGCCACGGTAACACACACGAGAGATGGCGGCTATATGAGTGAAATGAGCTGGGGCCAGGGCTAATTAATGTTTGGCTGACAGCAGGGGGGCTCCTCTTGGCTGGAGGTTAACCTTTAACCTTTTTTTTCTTTCTCTCTGTCTGATGTAAACTTTTGCTGCGATTCCCATTCCTCAACTGTTCTTTCCGTCTGTAGGAGAAACACTGGAATGCATTTCAAATGAATCACCACTTTGGCCTTTAGTTTGGAGTGGATGTGTCAGTGCTTGCGGTACAAATACAAATATGAGCATTGTCGGGGAAAGACTCACCCTACTCAAATACAGTAAGGACTAACATTGTTCAGCCATCAGTCAGTTTCTAGGGAGAAGCTTATAGGAACCTGTGTGGACCTGCTGCTAGAGGAGCTCCGGTGGCGCAATCGTTCAGCGACCGCTACTTATACAGCTGTATCCTTCAGAGCAATGCTGGGTTGTGAGGTCGAGCCTCACCTGGAGCATACCTTTTAACTTCCGAACCAGCCTTGTTTGCTTGAATGTGCTCCGCTGAGGTCCGCTGAAGCGATATCAGGTCATTCACATGACATTACATTACTGTTTTTCCCCTTTTAAGAAAATTAACACTTAGTTAGCTTGTGTGCGTTTGGTCAGCCGGCCTGGGTGTCAGCGCTGGAGCCGCATGGCTGCCTCAGGGGCTTTACCGCGCCAATGTTTATCCGTTGTGTCACCTGATCAATGGCACCACTAGATTTAATCAATACCCCGGGGCTGCAACTCCACCTCACAAGTCAATACATGACCGCCCACCGCACCTCCCCTCGCCCTCCCCTCTCTCCCTCCCCTCACACCTCTGTCATTCTCCCACTCTCCCTGCTCAGATAAGGAGGAGACGAATCATTGCCTTTGGGGCTCAACTTCTTGGACAAAGTGTCCTCTGTTTCCTGTGTTGCGTGTTTAGGGGGTTCAGATGTTGATGGGACTGCGCTGTTGTTGCCAGGCTACAGCGGTGCGTTCTAGTTACCATTGAGACTTTGTGCCAGCGTTGGTGTCATGTGACCAAGCTGGTTGGCGATACTATATAGAGCGAGAGAGATTGGCTATGTGTTCATCTATAGACGAGAGATGCTGTCGGTCTTGCAGAGATCCAGTCAGTCACACTCAGCAGGATGTCACCAACCCTCAGGTGACACTGGACAGAAAACCCTGTGATCACACATAACAAGCTAATCATGTGGCGGTCAGTCACGGGGAGTGCCATGTGTCACTGTGCGGGTGTCATGGTTACCAGAGGGAACTATCTGGGTCTTTTCTGTTGTGATGAAAATGTGACATTATCAGTAACACTTTGACAAATGTACAATCTGCCTCAGATTATGGAGGATTGTCAGCACAGGACAAGGAGAGTTACACAAATAAACAAATTCTTAGTAACGAGATTAAGTTGCCCAACCCCCACACTCACTGTCATCTATCAGGCTGTTCTTTGGATGGCATGCAGCCACACATGTCTCCGCTCAGTGTGTGTGTGTGTGTGTGTGTGTGTGTGTGTGTGTGGGGGGGAGGGTCTTTGGCGATGTACGATAAAAGTCCATCCTTTTTACCATTCTTGTTCTGGCAGCCAACAGCACAGCAAGACATGTTGTCTGTGTTTGTTAGACAAATTAGCAAAAATCTCCATAGGGCTACATTGATATTCTGCCACCAGCTACTGCTGTGACGTAGTCGTGATGTCGTCTCCAAAAAGTGGTCTACACAGACAGGCACTACTACATAGACACTTATGTATACACAATGTGTATGCACATGCACGCACACACATACACATGCGCTTACACACAGGCAATACTAACGAATACTGCACCACCACCAGACAAGTAGCCATAAGGTATGTGCCCTTCCTTCTGTGCACCATGCCACCAGTGTGTGTGTACACAGTGTACATCCCAGCAAGTGTAACATGACAGCTCCCATCGCATGTGCTCCGCCCTCATCAAGTTCTAGCAGGGACATGAGGGTAAAGTGAGGAGAGGTTTCCCCCGCTGCAATGGCATGCCCACGTCCACCCCACCAAACCCCTCTTCTTCTGTTGTGGCACCTCGTCTACTGGGCCTCGCCCACGCCGTCTGAGTGACCACACGGAGAATTCTAACAAGCCACCGATGCGTTTTTTTTCCTGGTGTATATGAATGAAAGGAGCAAACACACACTCACACACACTTACACACACACATTTGATTTGTGTTAGAAGTCAAACAGCGATGTGGTGTGCTTACACTTGCGTTCATGTGGATACACTCCAAATCTGAAAAACACAGACATCCCCACTGTGTGTGTTTATGTGTATATATGTGTTTGCATGTGTGTATTTCTGTATGTGTGTGTCTGAGTGTGTATGTCTGAGTGTGTGTGTGTCTGAGCTTGTGTGTTTATGTCTGTATGCGTGTGTGTGTCTGTGCACTTGTGTTCATGTGTGTCTGTATATCAGAATATTAGTGTGTGCGTTTGTGTGTGTTGTGTGTGTCTTTGTCTATATGTGTTCATGTGAGCATGAATGTGTGTCTGATTGTGTGTGTATGTGTGCATGTGGGCGTGAATGTGTGTGTGTGTTTGTGCGTGTATATACATACTGTATATGTGTGTGTGTCTATGTCTGCATTAGTGTGTCTGAGCATGTGTGTTTGTGTATCAGCGAGGGGGGATGTTTGCTTCACTTGACAGCTGTCAGGGCTGGTTTGGCTCTGGCATCCCAGCACACAGTCAAACCAGCCTATTATCTGACACGCCCAAGTCTCGGGACCACCGCCACCCCCTTCACCCCCTCGGGGGTCCAA